>JAGGAU010000130.1:0-22193 GCA_017657275.1 Termitomyces sp. T108 | reverse complement strand
ACATGTAGTTCATCTTTTGGCAGGAGGAACATTCGGTTGATATGATTATAATCAATTTTGTAATCATAAGTCTTTCCCCTCAGTCGCAAAAACTCTGGATACATGTCCATGTCATAGCGACCACGCGGCGTCAGGACAAGGACCTCCTCGAAGCTCAGTATCAAGTCTCCGGGTTCTTGACCGATAACTGCCTTGTCTTTTATCATATCGTGGAAGACCTGCGCAGCGGATATCTCATCTTCATCCTCCTCATCACCCTCAGCATCAGAACCTGAGCTCTTGAGCTTTGTTTGTGTACCTGGAACGTAGAAGCGAATCTCTACCATCTCGTCGCCCATGCCTTTAGCTGGTGTTTTTGATGAGGATGAAAGATTAGAAAACTCCAACGAGACCTCGTTGCGGCCAGCCATATTCGAATTGTGTACCTGCGATAAAGGTAACTCGAACGCGGTCTTGTCAGAAACTAAAAACGCCAGATTGTTTCCTATAAAACTTCGATAATCGGAGTCATGTACACTAAGTGAGATACACTAACCTTGAAAGTCTGTTGTTCCCCAGTTCCATCCTTTTAAAGATATTTCCTTGGTCTCGAGAGTCTTTCCAAAGTGATTTTTCAATAAACTCGCGATTTTTTCGTGATCCTAGATCAAAGCATGTAAATTTTGGCTAAAAGCCATTTCAAGGTGCACTTAGACGCACCTCTCTCAAAAAGCCATCGAATTTCTCCGTGCGATGCTCCCTCTTGTCATCTTTCAGTCCTATGCGAAGTTGAAAATTGCGAGCGACGCGTATCCATTGGGCCCAGTCAATGTGATTCGCAGGGATTGCCACAACACCTTCGGAGTCCATGCCCTTCCACGCCATACCACTTGCTGCCACGCGAAATTCTGTAGAATTTCCTTAGGAACAAGTCATTATAAGCAACAAAAAAGGCTCTGACGCACTTCCAATCTCTGAAGAGAGGCCATGATATATCCTGTCAAATTGAGTGGTCATGGTCGTGGTGGATGAACGCGCTGACGGACCTTGAATTTTGACGCGTCTGTTTGTGATGGTATTTGTTCGCTCCAGCTCGCTCCTCCGTTTGCACATTCTTCCTTATTTTTTCCTCTCTGGAGATAGTCAATGGAGTCATTAGAGACGCGCTCCAGAGGTGTACAAGAGCGAACGTTCTGCAAATGGTACTAATCCTTCTACATTTCAGTTTATCTCATGCCGATCTCGCCTGGATGATAGGCTGAATACTAAGCTAGAGATGAATGGGTATCCTCCTATGACATCCCTGGTTAACGATTTGTCCGATGGCGTTCGGCTTATCCAACTTATGGTGCGCCAGATTGGTTATAGTTACCCATTCGATTTATGAAATAAAGTGTGTGCCCACAGGAGATTATGGGTTTGCCATCAGATCTAAAAGGGTGTAACAATTATGAACCCCACTTCTAGGTGATACCTCTCTTGGACGCTATAACAAAACTCCTCGAATGCGTGTACAGAAAGCTGAAAATGTGAACAAAGCCCTTGAGTTCATTACTTCTCGTGGCGTAAAGCTCACAAACATAGGCCCAGAAGGTGAGCCCCTTAAGATACTGAAAATCACACCGGGATCACTCACGTATTGCTCGAGATATCATCGACGGGAATCTGAAACTTATTTTGGGTATGATATGGACATTGATCTTGCGCTTTACCATCGCAGACATCAGGTATGCCGTTGCTCGCAATCGAAGATATCAATCTTACTTTACCATCAGCGAGGAGGGTCTTTCTGCGAAAGAAGGTCTTCTTCTTTGGTGTCAACGAAAAACGGAGCCGTACAAAGAAGTTGATATCCAGGACTTTTCTTTGAGCTGGTCGGATGGACTTGCTTTGTTCGTGCGCTGCGATTTATATCCTTCTTATGTCAAAACCTTGAACGTACGGCGATCAATCTAGGTGTGCTCTGATTCACCGGCATCGTCCTGACCTTCTAGATTACGACAAACTGGATAAGGTATTGCAATCACCTTATAATTTTCTAGCCAAGCTCAGCGTAGATTTACTTTAGACAGACCGGCATGGAAATACCACTCTTGCTTTCACAATAGCTGCGGAGCACCTGAACATACCTGTAAGCTATGTTCATTGCCTTTGATATGTAGCATGCAGACATGCAGTCGCCTCTAGCAATTGCTCGAAGTAGAAGATCTGTGCGATTCTAATCACCCGGACGAGCGGAGCGTTATGACATACATCGCTAGTTTCTTCCATGCTTTTTCCTCTATGGGTGAGTCACCATCGCATCAGTCAGCTAAGGAGTCGGCTCACAGTTGAGTTCAGATCAGGCAGAGACAGTATCGCGACGGGTAGAGAAGTTTGCAGAACTTATGCAATCCGTTTGGGTCAGCCGAAATGATTACGAACGTCGAATAAAGCTCGTATGTCAAATAACCATATTCAAAAAATTATCTCTTGTGACATCTGAACAGCTACTGTCCGCTTTAGCTGAAACTCAATTTAAATGGGCTGCTACAGTCTTCTCTGGCAGTTATACAGATGCCAAAGAGTTGTCAATGGGTTTCGCTACCTACAAGCAGACCACAAAACGAACTTGGGTGACGGAACGACAGGATCTTGCCACACTATTTGGGAATGTACAGACCAAACTCAAAACTTATGGACTCCGAGAGTACGTTCCTCCGCCCGGACTAGCGCTTTCAGATCTCGACGAGGCTTGGAAACGACTTTTGGCTGCTGAGGCCACCAGGTCCAGAGCCATAAATGCACAGATAAGAGAGTATGTCTCCATGTGTTCTTTTACAAACTCGTTAGTTGACTTCACGGCTTTTTAGGATAAAGGAATCTCTCCGAAAAAAATTCGCAGCTTTAGCGAATGACTTCGAGCGACGGTTGCATGCCATTTCTATTGAGCTGACTGCGATTGAAGGTACCCTAGAGGTATTATTAGCGTTTTTACCTGCGTTTCTTTTCGCTAATTTAGTATCAATAGTCTCAACAGGAACAGGTGCAAGAAATACAAACACGATTACCCGCGCTGAAAGATGTTCTAGCCAATGTTGCCAGTGTAGAGGATGAGTGTGGAGCAGCGAATGTCGAGGAGAATGATTATACAGTTTTCACTTGTCAAGACCTTGGTTTTGAACTCGAACTGCTCAACCAGAGTGTTGTGAAGAAGATTGCCTTTATTGATAACCAGGTCTTTGGGTTTTGTTAGCTTGCACTGTCTTCACTTCGCTTACGATGTCTTTTAGATCGTGTCAAGGAACATGACTAATCTTACTCCGGCGCAGCTCGAACAATTTGAAAGCGCGTTCCGGTACTTTGACAAGGATGAGACAAATACGCTCAGTTTGCCCGAAATGACTGCAGCACTTGCCAGTCTAGGCATTGTATACACCGATGAGGATATGATACTCATCTACGAGGATTTGACCCAGGTGTATGGCGCGGTGACGTACGAAGCCTTCATCAAACTCCTCGTAAGGTTTCAATGGCATTCAAGACACACGCCCTGACGAGTCTTTGTCTTCTAGGTTGACATCACGGAAGATCAGACATCGGCGGAGCAGCTGCGCGAAGCGTTTCGCGGAATTGCGACTGACAAAGTGCGTATTACGCAGATCACCGGCCTTGCGGATAACTGACAGATGTATAGCCTTTCGTAACTGAGCTCGATCTCCGCATTGCACACCTTCCTCAACCTGCAATCGACTACCTGCGAGAGGCAATGCCAAGTACTTACAATGAAGCTGGAGAGTCGGAGTATGATTATGAGCGATGGCTGGACGACGTATTCGCGTAGTTGATGCAGTATTAGATACGGATAAAAATTGAAAATTGTTTCGGTGGTCCATGAGCTGGTCCAAGTTTTGAATTGAACCTGTTTGCAACATTCTGATCACGATAAGACGATCACGCGCATGATCGTGTAGTTGTTTCAACTCCACAGCCACATCTCAGCTTTCTTCCGCTCATCGTCTATTCATCGCTTTTTATTCACGAAATGGTGGGAGCAACGATGTTTGAGTACATTTATGAAGCTAAATCAGCTATAATCCAGGCTTCTGGCGTTGGCGTCAACCCGAAATGTCTCGAAGAATTCCAGGCCCTCAAACTTAAAAAGACGCACAAATATATCATCTTTACGCTGTCTGGCGATTCGACAGAGATCGTAGTCGAGAAGACATCTTCCTCCACCGAATTCGATGATTTTATCGCAGACTTGCCCGAAACAGAATGTCGATGGGCAATCTACGACTTCGAGTTTGAGAAGGAGGATGGTGGCAAGAGGAACAAGATCACCTTTGTCTCCTGGTATGTCGCGATGCTCGAACTAGGATCGTCTTTTGTACTTTCCGGGCGTCTTTCTTGTTATGTTAGCTTATCTACGTCTTAAGGGCCCCCGACACCGCAAAGATCAAGCAGAAGATGGTCTTCGCATCCTCCAAGGACGCTCTGCGACGCAGTCTCGTTGGTGTTGCCGTAGAGATACAGGGTACTGATTACAGCGAGGTTGCGTACGAAAGCAGTAAGTCCTTATTCCTTCATTTCTGTTCGATTTCCGCTCATTATTACATCGATAGTCCTCGACAAGGCGAGCCGTGGAAACTAATTGGTTCTTTTTTCTATACATCTTGTATCCCCTGTGCTGTGATCCCAGCCTCCCCCAGTACCCGTTCTGCCTAGGAAAATCAATAATTGCATCATCTTTTATCATTTATAGCGGCATTAAAATTCACGCCGTGACTCAAATTTATGAACTTTCCTCCAAAATCTCTGGCACTGTTTGATTTACTCGACAGCATAGTTCTTCGATGGTTTCGAGGGCGTTTCCCCCTGATTTATCGACGATTTTTTTGCCGTGTCGTTTATCCATGCTTGTCGTTGGCCACCCCAAGTCAACGGAACTCTGTGCTATTAATAATCCGCTAATTGACCATGACCATGTGTACATGGATTCTTTCTCACGCATAACTCTTAGATCCATTCCAAGATCAACATCGGGGCGTCGTTGTCGCAACCTCGCGAAATCAGATTGTTCTCAACTGTATATTATGGCTCACGCAATATGTAAGACGCAACGCATTCCACGTTTTGAATTTGCTCTTGTATTTCTACCGTTTTTTCGCCTACCTCCTGGTCTAGCCTCTCTTCTTTCTCGGACAAATCTTTTCCCTCTTCTTGTCCGGCAAGCTGAGCTGGGTTTCGCTTCCTTTGACTTTCCTCTCTTGTTTTGCTATCGAAGGCTCGTTTCCAACCCGTGTATATGTACAATCCACTTTCGAACATATCTTGAATTGCGAGACATGCTAGGATTGGCCGTTGCGGAAATCAGCCCACGGAAGAAAGTGCGCGCATCGCTGAGCAGATCTTCCAAGAAGATACCGTTTGACTCAGCGAGTCGGGTGCTGCGACAGGTTCGCTGTCTATTTTTATAAAGGACGAAAGGTTAAGTTGACAAACGCATGCAGAAATGCACAGTTAGATGATCAGATACATGTTCCGATCCAAGAGAACGCGGAAGTCGATATGATCTGGCGATGTGTGGCCACAACTAGAATCTTCAGTGAAATTGATTCGAGGGTATAACTCAACACAGGTTGATTTTTTTATTATATCCCTTGTCATGGAGACTCACTGGTTCATCTATCGAAAGAGTACTGATGCCAACCTACGAAATTCCACTGTATCCTGATTCCATTCGTACTCCTTGCTTGGGACTCCACATTTCTATGGGACTACCAACCTTGATGGAATCATCACACAACATTCGTCTCTTCCTGAGTTTCTCTGATCCAGTACAACCTCAACAAGACTCTGATTCACGAAGCATGGAATTGAGTTGGCCTCTGTCATACCGTCCAGGCGGGCTTGAGGTCTAGTCTCTGTCATCCTAGGGAGGACGTACTGGCCAGGGATACTTGGCGGATGACCCACCCGCTGTCGGTAAGGTTATTTCTGGGTGTCCAGTGCATAGTGATTCATGTCCTCACGGCGGTGTGGCCTTGATCAGCAAGCCTTTCCACGAGACTCCAGTTTATCAAGACATTCTTTCAGATCACTTGATGGATTACACGGATGATGTTTGCGAGATAACTTTTACGCCGGGACAGATATCTCGCATCCCAAAGATTTCTGGACTGTATTCGGTTTGTGAGATGACCATATTGAAATTTGGATCAACATTCTATTGTGTAACGATGCAGCTCTCCAGAAGTCACACAATGTGTTCACCGCACGGGTGTTTTTTTACATGAGAGTTACATGAGAGGATCGTTGAAGGTATCATTCGATATCGATCGTTGTCCTAGATTTCTGAATATGCAACGTCAAGAAGCAAAAGTCGGTCCATCTAACAGGATTCTTTGTTATTGGTAAGCACAAGAGCTGGGGATTGGGTTGTGGAGGTTAGCACAGTGGGAAGAAAGTACTGTTTATTTGAGACCAGCATTTGAAAACAGGACTGATGCAATCCACATACAAAGCTTGTTATTGCCTTATTTACCAGTTCTAGAGACGTGTTCCTGCGGAAGTGGTAAGATGTCGTGGTGCAATAGTCGTGTATAGATTTGCAGTATGTACAGATCTTACCTATATCTGTGTTGGTAAGCTATATTTGAGAAAAAACAGCTGCGGCAAAGTTGAAAATTTGGGGAAAATGATTTACTGGCCAACGTGGGGATCGAACCCAAGACCTTCGCGTAATATTATACAGCAATATTAGCACGACGCTCTAACCAACTGAGCTAGTCGGCCTACAACATGAATGTTACGTAGAATTTCTAAGACAAGGTCGACGCTCTTTATCCTTCATGCACATTCCACAAATACTCAACTTCCCTTGAAGACATAATTCTTTATTAGTTAATCTAGCGTCACATCTTAATACTTTTGGCGAGCAAATACGTGAATGTGAGCAAGACCTGGGACGCTCTGCAGCCTCTGCTCGCCCGTTGAATGAGTGGAAAAAAATGGCAGAACGCAAACGAATCATCCTACCGGGGGATTTACAAACCAGGCAGTTTCCCACAACGATTCGTCCCAGCGATTTCTAACGAACTCTTGAATCTCCTCTCCTGCACGCCGAAGCAATTCTGCTTCTTCTTCAGTCGGCGGTGCTGATCTAATAAGCTTGTCTACCGTGATGCCCCAGTCAGAAAGGGCAGGCAGACACGAATGGAGTGTAGATGGTGAGGGTGGTGGAGAGGCAGAACCCGTGAAGCCCCAAAGTCCATCTTGTTCTACACGTGTTGATATACATTTCGCCACAAGATCTTCATGGTATATTGGCAAGCGAGTCCAGATTAGGGTATGTTCTATTTCGGGCGGAACTGTGGCCTATGTTATAAGTATAACAATGACGCAAAAGCAAAGGGAGCGTGCCAGAATAAGGCCAGTCATTCTGAATAATGCTCAAGTAATCACGGGGAGCATTGCGAGTGAAATACTTAGGCGCATCATTGGAAAGTGGTGAAGGTCCGTTCTTGATGTTGCCATTCTGAGGCGGTAGCTCAGGCTCGTCTATGTCTAGGGCTGAGGTCAGTAGCGACAAAGTGTCACGCTTTCCCCATTGTAGTCTGTAGTTCTTGAGATAATTGACTATAGATCGACCGAAAGTTGGATCAGCTCTCAGCATCAGGACCGTTACACGTCAGACCCACTGATAGAGCCGTATTCTGCCTTAATACCTACGGCCCATTCATCGTACCTTGCTTGAAGCTTTCTATCTCGTTTAAGAAGCCCCAGGTCACTGAATTCTCGTGTCAAAAAGCGTAAAGATAGTTCCAAGACAGGATAAGAGATACCCAGAGTTCACGAAAGTCTTGAGCTGTGTCCAAGTGAACTTTGCCGGGTAGTAGACCAGCAGTTCCTGCCTCGTCGGTGGTCCCGTTCGAAGTGCAACATTTTCTGGTGAGAGCATTGTAACGGGTTTGGAGGAGATGGTCATACTGACCTCTATTCGTGATTTGTATCGTAAAGAACGCACAATCATCGCTGACGGACCAAGGCGGGCCGGTTCTATTTGGCTTAGACCATAGCTTGCCCATAACCATGTCAACATGGCGAAATCAAGCATCCAAATCTACAAATAGAGGTAGAGGTAGAGGTAGAGGTAGAGGGGCTTCTGAAGGTATTCGATCCTCTGCCCCACCGAGAGGACAGATGGAATATATCGCATCTATCAGTAGGAGTAGCGGGTTGCAAAAGGACGGAGATACGTGAGCTTTCTTCCAGTTCGCCTGGCATCTCCGTTGTGATAGACTGTAGGACCCCAGATTGAAGGATTTTAAGGTGCAGGAAGAGTATAGAGGTTTTCTACAGGGCAAGGTGGTATACGTTGTGCTTCATGATTCGTTAATTCGACTGATATGTTTCGCAGGTTGATGACATCCTAAGGAAGTATCCACACCGATCCACAGAAAAAGAGAAAGAGACAACAGCTCGCGTAAACGCGCAAGAAAATGTTCTTATATTCTTCAGTGAGTCGTCCACTTGCGGCAGTCATAGTTCTCCCTGATCATTGTGTCTTGTGTCCAGGAAAACTTAGGGAAGGGATATCTTCGTCAAGGCGGATTGATGCCTTCGCCTTGGAAGGTAAGAAATTACCTTGAGCTTACCTGTACTTGTCTCAAATTTCTTCTCGTAGTCTATGAGACATCCTTATATCTTGCTACACTCTTTGAGTCTCCAACACAAACCACAGCGGTCATTTCAAATCTAGTGCCGTCCTTGTATCTCACAACGCCTCCACCACACAAGAAACGCCTCAATACCGTCCTGATTTCCTTATTGCACCATCTTGTCACCACATACCCGTCACAAAGGACTTTTAGACAATTTTTCAAAACAATTCCCTCCGACTTCCTCCCCGTAACTTCTGCAGCCCACGTATGGATTACCTCGATCGCTAAGAGTCTTAGGACACAAAACTACGCATCTTTTGCAGCATTGAGTAGCTCGACGAGTATTTCGAAGGTATTCGGTGATCCAGATGGTCTAGTACGAGCCATGAATTCCCTATCACTATCCGGTCAAGATAGCGAAGGCTTGTCGCATCGAGCCCTTTACACACTCGTGCACTCTCTGCGAAACAAGGTTCGAGATACATCTTGGGGAATGATTCGATTGGCGTACCGAGAAGTGTCATGCGATGATCAAGATACAAGGACATGGCTGGAACGGTCACTATTCCTCCACTCTCTAGTTCCTTATTGTCACGACATTTCGCCAGAGGAATGGTTTCAACAACACAGTGCTCTTGGACACACGCGACAGAAAGAGGGAGTTATGGGTAAATGGTTAATCTACAAAGGGAAATGATGGTGAGGCATGTATTGCTTAATAATCTACGTATACGCGATTTGTTCCAGGGTATTTCCTTGAAAAATTGTAGAGTGGAATTCTGCTGATGTGAATAATATTGGGCATGAAAGTGTAGTAATGGTAACCCCTACGCCTTGATCTTGACTTCATTCAGCAAGTCCGCGAGGTCATCTGCGGCTTTGTCTGCCGCTGTAGGCTCTTTGGCTTCCTCCGCAGGTTCTGCTGCTTCTGCCTCTGCCTCATCCTCATCCTCCTCCTCATCCTCAAGGTCTTCTTCGTATGCCAACAACTTGCCACCTCTCTGCTTCATGCTAAGTGCAATCTTCTCCAAATGTTCATCATCTTCCTCCTGGTCGTTATCTTGAAGATCCAAATTCATCAAGCTCATTAATTTCGTCGAGATATTGTCAGCAAAAAGTTTGAACGTGTCGCACTCGAGGTTATTATTCTGAAGTTGTAGTGTGTGCAATTTTGAGTTTGAGCCGAGGGCGAGGGCAGAGAGAAGTATCGGGACTTCCCCATCAGTCGAGAGGTAGCAATCAGACAAGTTGAGCATCCGCAATTCGGGCCACGACGTTATTGCTTCTGTCCATGCCTCCAAGCCAGTAATCTCACCATCATCCATGAACACGTTATCCTGCAAATCAACGTGTTCCAAATTCGGGCACTTGGCCAGCCCGCGTCCAAGTGCCGCAATACCATCCATCCTTATACCGTTCTGAGGCATACGGACATCGACGAGGGTCCCGTGGGCAGCGAACGCCTCAGCCCATGCGCGTGCCGAGCCGTTTTCTAAACGATTGCGCCCGCAAATGACGGTGCGCAAATTTGACTTTTTTCCGTCAGCTTTGCTGAGCTCGGCAGACTTGAGCAGAGCATTGGCGATCACAGCGCCACCTGCGGGACCGAGCCCGTTGTTATTGAGCTTGAGAATTTGGAAACTTCTGTTTTCGGTGAGGAAGGGGACGATTGGATCAACGGATCGGCCACCGAACGCATTGTCGCTGAGATTAAGCTCAACAAGAGACGTCTTGTCTTTCAGTGCATCGCAGATTGCTGAGAGTGCTAGGGGGATTTCAGTGATAAGCCGGCCTGTAAAGATATCGGCAAAGTCTGCGATCTATAGAGAGGGTTGATAAGAAAATACACCATATATAAAAAGCGCGTACTTTGAGAACCGTGGTCTTCTCCAAAAATTCTGCGAGAGCTTGTGATGCCTCTACACCAAGGGTATTGCCACCAAAATGGACTTCTTCGATCACAGTGGGATCGACAGTCGCAAGCAAAGGTTCTATATCGACGCGAGTATCAAGCTTTAGACCTCTCCCACTGATTGACAAGACTCTAGATGAAGTGGTCATTGTTTCTGATCGGATGAAAGAAAAGGAAAGAGTGATTCTCGCTACTTGTTAGTGGATTTTGTAGGCGAAATTTCCCGAACGCTTGGGTTTCGCTAGATGATCACGTGCTTTCATCATGTCGGGGAGGTTGGGAACTTTTTTGGGCCTTTTATGTGTATTCGCAGAGCATTTTCGTTTATTCACTGTCTAGTCCCAGTCTCGATCCATACAAGGTGTTATACCTCTATGTCTCTTCAGCATAACTCGATTGGCCGTATCTCAGTACCAGCTGCAATGCAGATCATTTTGACAGATAAGGAAGCTCAGATATGTGATCTTTTGGATGATTGTACAAAGGCTTTGCGGGAAGAAAAAGGCATAACGACTTCTTGTAGAATAGCAGGTGGATGGGTCAGAGACAAGGCCAGTACACAAGACTTCCTGCTCCACTTCTTATAATATGACTTACCATTTCTACAGCTGCTTGGTGCTGACAGTCATGATATTGATATTGCACTGAGTAACATGATGGGCGTTACATTTGCTGAGCACCTATCTGAGTTTGCTCTTAGAAAGGGCATCAAGACTGGACACATAAGTAAAATTGCACAAAATCCAGACCAATCGAAGCATCTTGAAACAGCAACCTTCAAATTTTTGGGCCTAGACATTGACTTTGTCAATCTTAGAAGTGAGGAATATGCTGAAAACAGTCGGATTCCATCCCAAGTGGTATGTATGCTCCAGCTTAATCATCTATGTCGCCGTTAATTAGCTGTGGTAGATCTTCGGTACTCCTCTGCAAGATGCATTACGAAGAGATACTACTATCAATGCTTTGTTCTATAATGTACATACTCGTGAAGTCGAAGATCACACCGGACAGGTATGACATCCACGATGTCAATTTTTGACTTTTCTGAATGTAGAACTTACAGGGACTCGAAGATTTGAGGAATGGAGTGATTCGGACACCACTTCCACCGAGGGAAACCTTTCTAGATGATCCACTACGCCTTCTACGTTGTGTCAGGTTTGCTAGCCGGTTTGGCTTTGACATTGTGCCCGAAATAGCAGAAGCCGCGAAAGATCCAGGTCTTCAGGTGTATCTTTTAGTGGTTAGTTCTTTTATACATGTGCTCATTCTTTCAAGTATGCTCTAGTAACAAAGGTGGCTCGTGAAAGAGTCGGAGAGGAACTCTCGAAAATGATGAAAGGTTTGTTTGTTGTCACACTTCTCTGTTGTTTCCGTCTGAAGTATATTAATTAGGACGTGACCCCCTTGGTGCGATCCAACTTATCAGAGATCTCTCTCTCTATGACTCGATCTTTTCAACTATTCCACCCCATCTATTGGCAGCTTTCTCGTCTCCTCCCGCTCCTCGTGATATTGCCCTTTCTGCTGCTTTAATTACCCATAATGTGCTTCATGCAAATGAAACCTCTTCAATACCATCATTACACTCAAGCTACCTCTCTGCCCTCAACGCTGATCCAACGTGTAAAGCCCGAATGTATCTCGCTGCGGCGTTGACTCCGTACAAAGGGATTTCATACCAGGAAAAAAAGAAAACCCTGTCAGCCATAGAGTATGTTCTACGGGATGTTCTAAAACTTGGTACCCAAAACCACTTTCTCGATGGCATACCCGCACTTTTTTCTTCTTCTATAATTCTACAAAATCCCATTTTGACCTCCGAAAGATTCTCGCATGCCTCTCAACGGGTGGCACTCGGTATGTGTCCTGTCCTCCGTAGTTGATCATATCTCTTGAAGTAGTTGTATGCAGGACTTGTGTTGAGAGACAAGGCAATCCACAACCCAAATACCGGTTCCTACTGGGCTACTTCGCTCCTATTCTCTTTAATACAAGAACTTGTACCGCTGTATAATCTAACCAATGACACTTTAGATGGTACGTGCTCATGTTCCTTGACTGATGATTTCTGAGCCTTCGTGCAACTAGCGGAGGCGGCTAGGAGAGTAGTTGAAACTTACAATACTTTTATGACCAAAATCGAAGAATTGGATTTACCTGGCACAGTTGAAGCGAGGCCGATCCTTGATGTAGGCTCCATTGAAAGGACTGTTTCTTCCGCCTGACGCTGCTTTACAGGGTCATGAAGTTGCTGAAGTCCTTGGGACTTCCAAGCCTGGAGCCTGGATGGGCAAGGTAATGGCTGCGTTGATAGAATGGCAACTTGAAAACCCCGGGGCAACGAAAGAGATGGCTCAGGTATGGTTGACCAATGAACAACGGAAGGGCAAAATCCAGACTGATGATGGAACTGCTAAACCCGTTTCCAAGCGGGCACGGACGAAATAATTGATAGTCCTAATCTTGCAGCTCTCATGAATAGCAATGTGGTGATATAAACATTGTAGTTTCAATGAGCGAGCAATCGCAGTATCTGTATCTTGATGTCATCGTTGGTCTCCATAAGGGATCACAGACTTTTCTTGGTGGTTCCATAGACCACTAAACATGTCTGGAAAGGCAAAGCAAGCTAGAAGGGGGCAAACTCTCAGTGGTCTCACAATCTTTTATGTATCGAGGATTTATAGAAATGGTAGTGACCATATATAAGAGAAATTTTACCACACCTGGATATGATTAGATGAGTGGTTCATGAGCTCAACTTGACAATGATGCTTCGACTGATGAAATAATTTGGCTATCACTGGGGATAAACCAATTACTAAAGAAACGATGTTTTTCTTATTGAAGGCTATGCACAATGCCTACAAAGTAGGGAACAACGGGAGAAATATCCCCAACTTCGAATCCGGGCGGACTGTACACAGTGCGACACGACGTAATCCCTAGAACATATCAAACTCAGGGAATGCACCGACTCTGGTTAAAGCGAGGTGTAACAAAACGCCTGCATGGAAAAAGAAGAGTGGAGTTCAGAAATAAACTAGAGCGGGAGCTGGAGCATGTAGATTCTCAAAGAAAAATGTCATTGACGGCCCCATATGTTATCTGGAAAGTGAGGTGCAAATGAATAGAAAGGGAATCAGACCACAAAAGAGCAAAAGAGCCCTTGCTCAACCCGGCTTGATTATCAAACACAGTGTTTATACAGATCCACATCAACCCTTGTCTTCGTAGATCTTGAAATATTCCACTTCGCAATTCTGAAGAGACCAATCAGTCCCACTCGACACTCGTAAGTCGAAAATCCTTCCAAGCTTCTGCCAATTTGATATTTTTCTATCGTGAATAGCATGTCGACCTATAGCTACGAATTGCAACATTTTTGCTTTTAAGCACAAATATTGCAAGAAAATTTGCCTTGATCCCACGCCAAATAACTTCGCGCACAATAATAAGATAATATGATACAAATGCGAGTTACAAAATACAAGTCAGAAATAAATCTATGGCGGAGGTCCTGGTGCAGGCCGACGAATCGTCACAGGGGGTTTTGGAGTAGTCGCTCCTTCAGCAGGCTTTAGCCGCTTCGCGAGAGAATCGTCAGAAGCAGGAGCCTCCGGCTCCCGAGGACGCTTATTGGCGGCACCTATGATGGACACACCCCCAGTCGAAGCGGCGGCGGCGGCAGCAGCTGCGGCAGGTGCTGCTGGCCTCGGAGCAACTCCACGTCCCATTCCACCTCGTGGCGGAACCCTCGTTCCTCGAGCCATGGCACCTCCACGTACGACAGTCCCTGTAGATGCTGGTCCTAATGACGGCTTTCGCGGGAGAGGAGTAGCAGCAGCTGTTTTCGCGGCTGGAGGAGCAGGAGCAGGAGCGTTGGACGTTGATGCGGCAGTGATTGGATTTGAAGGTGTCGTGGTAGTTGTCGGTGTCGCTGGTACAGCTTCTGGAACCAGTCCGGCAGTGCGCCACTCGAGGATCTGGGCTTCAAGATCTTTGACCTTTTTCTGTGCCCTGACAAGCTGGGCGTCTTTCAATTTTCCTTTCGCGACTTGTTCCATCCTACCCCTCTCTATAGCGGCCTCGATTTCCGTCGCTTGCTTGGTAGTCCACTTTTTTTCGTGCTCAGCGATTGCAGCCGAGACTGCAGAAGCAATCTCATCTTTGTTATCCTCCGAAGACTTGGCTTTCAGAAGGGCTTCAGCTGCAGCTGCTTCACGAGCTGCTGCGAGCTCTTTTTGGTGCGATGCTACTAGTCTCATTTCCAAAGCTCGTAACTCCTCTGCGTGCTGCTTGGCAGCTTCCTCCGACAGTGGTCCGGAAGTCTCAGGTTTCGGTAGACCAGCTTGCCGTTCTTCCTCGGCGGCCTTGGCCTTCATCATGTCACCGATTCTGGCCTGGAATTTCTCCTGCAGAGTAATCAGTGGGATCCTAGACAGTATTCACTCATCATCGTACACTTTGACGTTTGAAATTCTTGGCTTCTTCAGTTACTTTCGCAGCTTCCTCGCTCACAGCCTACACGCAAGATGAACGAATGACGCAGAAATACTGAAAATCAACAAACCTTCAATTTCGAAAGAGCTTCGTCACGAGCCTGAAGTAGAGAAGCTTTTTCAATCTCCCAGGCAGATTTTGCCTCATCCGTTGTGGAAGAGTCAGCAGGTTGCTTCTCCCAAGATGTCTTCTCTGCGAGTAGTTTATCTCTTTCCTCTAGCAGAGAAGCCTGATCTTTTTGTGAGTAAAAGAGGTAAAGAAGATGAATAAAGCACAGATACAATGGTTGCAGTCTGAGACGCAATCTCCTCAGACGATCCCGTTGGGTTGACTGCATCATTTGGGGCTTGTTGATGATCAGAGATTGTCTTCTCGAGTTCATTCACCTTCTCTAGGAGCTTGCTCTTCTCTTCTTCGAGTGCCTTCTTCTGGGCATCGGCATTGGCTAACTTATTATTGAAGATAGTCAGGTTCCTCTTAACATGATCTCTAACTTTCTGAACGGTCTCCTCTGATTTGCGGACATTCTCTTCTAGCGTCTTGATCTTAACATAAACGTCAGGTTTGCAACGAGGAATACACAGTATGAAAGCACACACCCGTTCCTCAGCAACTTTGAGAGAATCCGAGTGGCCTGAACTAGCCTGGTCAGCTTCTATCTTTTGCTTCTCAAGTTCTGCCTTTTGAGAATTGAGTCGTTCAATTTCATCACGTAGTGCAGCAACTTCAGCGGGATCAATACGATCGTACTATGGCGTGTCATTCAGAAGGATTGTAGAGCACTTCGAAAAGTGAAAAACGAACCTTGCTCAGAAGCTGCGCATTGCGCTCCTGCCATTTCCGACCTTCCTCCTCTAGACGACCAATTTGAGCTTTACAAGCCTGCAACTCTGCCTGAGCAAGACGAGTCTGCTCCTTAGCAGGATCGAGTTCCTGTGACAGCTGCTTAAGCTTGGCATCAAGTTCCCGAGCTCGTTTAGCATGACGTTCAGAGTCTGCTCGAAGTGTTGCATTACTTTCTCTGAGAAGATTGAGTTGATTGATTCGTTCAAGAAGTTCCGCGTGCTGTACAGCCGATGCAGCAGTTTCTACAGCCTTTTCACGTTCCTGGAATTCGGGAATGAGATCACATCAAAAAAGTGTGCATAATCCCGACCTCTGAGAGGGTTGCTCTGACATCCTCTAAGCTCTGCGATAGGTAATCGACTTGAGCCTTAAGTCTTGAGTTTTCTTGCTTGCTTAGTTCGAGTTGAAGGTCAACGATTTCCTTCTCTTTGCGTAAGTACGAAACGACCGAGCGAAGCTCAGAAAGTTTGGTGTCAACGTCTCCAGGACCATCGCTTTCCCCATTGCCTGAGGAGGAGGAATCGGCTGCTAATTTGATTCTGTTAGCTTGGTTGCTGACAGATTCGAGATGACTGTGAAGGAGGGCGTTCTGAGAGTTGAGATCTTGAGTACTGAGAAAGACGTTTAATTGACGGCGAGATCGAGGGAAGAGTAACTATACCGCGCAGTCAGGTCTGCAATCTCTTTCTCTAGAGCTTCCCTCTGATGTTTCCAGCTACTTTCTGAGGTGGCCAAATTGACCTTGGCAGTTTCCGCTGCCGTAAGATTGTCTCTCGAAGTAGCCTGAGCGGCAACCAGATCTCGTTTCAAGTTCTCAATGGTTTTCATTGACTCGGCATGTGCGATAACTTCGTTTGAGTATCGTTCTTCAGCGGCCTGCGAAATCGGAATTAGGCAATGTCCAGTGACGGAATAGGTAATTTAACACACCCTTGCACGTTCTTCTTGTTGCCGTACTTCATTCTCACGTGAGGTGCGATCGCTCTCTGAATTTTTCTCTGAGGTACTCATATCTACGATGGTATCCTCAAGAGTCTTCTTGTCATTGGTCCACGCGACTCGTTCAGCCTCAAAGGACTTCTGAAGATCATTGTACTTGACTGTCAACTCTGTCAGTTGACCTTCTGCAGCTTCCAACTTCTCCTTTAAAGCTTGACAATGAGACTAAAAACGGTATTAGAAGCAAACATCAGATGATGAGGTTCCACAAACCTCATGGCGCGCAATCTGCCCTTCCATAGTCATCTTGTATTCATCATAAGTGTTGTTCAAATTGGCGAGAGCTTCCTCGTTGGCACGACTGATCTCCTGGAACTGCTGCACATGGTTACGTGCAGTTGCAAGATCAACCTCAGTCACCCGGAGAGATGACCTAGGTACTATCAAAAGAATCCTAAAATGCTAAGAAACGCGCACATACCGTAACTCTGCTACTTCAGCCTCCAGCTGTTGTTCATGAGTAAGGTCAGAATGCGAGGATGGACCAACTCCATGGGAACCACTTGAATGCCGCTCGTAAACTGCTAGTTTCTCCTCGTATCCTTGTTGTTGTCTCGTTAGTTCCTCCACACGTTCCTCAAGATGTTTCTTGCTGGTCTCGGCACCAACGAGAGCCTCTCGAGTCTTGGAGTGCTCTTGAAGCTGGGAAAACAATAAAATGAGAAATTATCAGACAACCCTTGTATTGAGAGACATACACTTTTGTCGATGCGCATTTGAAGCTCTTTAAGTTCGATCTCCTTCTGCAAATTTAGGTGGCGAACATTGTCTCGCTCCTGAGACAGTTGCACACGCAGGTCTGAACTAATAAAAATGAATTTTGCTGAAACCGAACAAAAAGAGATCACACGTACGTTTGACTTTCTAGTCCTTGCAACTGACTTTCAAGCCTGCGACGATCATTTTCACCCGAACGCTCAAGGTCATTATGCATCTTCTGAACGTTAGACATCAAATCTGATAGTTTCGAGCGTTCCAAAGCTAATGTCTTATTCTCCTCGACAAGACGATTTTGTATGCCCTACAAAGATCTAAGAAATGTGTTTCGTGGAGCGATGGAAGAAAATTACCTCCCAAATCTTCTTCTCTGCCTTGAGATTCGCGCAATCATTGCGCAACTGCTCAAGACGTCCAGTGGCCACCTGAAGCTCCTCTGTTGCTCTATTAGATTCGATTTCAGCGCGGGTGAAACGATCATATGCATCTTGATAGCGCTTGTTCAGTGCAGCAAGGTCTCGGTCATATCTGGTGAGTTGATCCTGATCTGTACGATGACGTTCTTTGACGAAGATGAGAAATTTATCGAAAAAGTAATGATCGCAACTGACCTGCGAGATATTCCAGTTGTGCATTAGCTTTGGCCAATGAAACCGCTAGCCCGCTAGCCTCCTTCTGGGATGCAGCAAGTGCTTTCTGGAGATTGCTGGTGTCAATACCCATTTCCAAACGATACGCCTCGAATTGGCTCTGAGTGTCCGCCAACTCTTGTACGATGTCAGCAGGTGCTGAGCTAACATGCTCCTGCTCTGAAACGCCATTGACTGGTGCAGTGTTACCGGCCTTCTCCTTGGCAAGCATCTCCCGTAGGGCATCACGCTCCTTGACATAGGCTTTAATCAGGTTGTCGCTGTTCTTCTTTTGCGTGTCTAATTGCGATGCCATGTCCTGGATAGCTGCATGTGCCTCCTGAATCGCCTCTGCCTGCTCCCGCTCCATGGCTTCCCGGTAATCTCGTTCCTCAGCCTCCATCTTACGACCCATCTCTCGAACAATCTTCAGTAGTTTCTGATTCTGCTCCTGCAAGCCTCCAACCGACTTGAATAGCACGAGATGATTGGTAATGACAGCCTCCGTGTCCTCAGCAGGCACGATATGCATGGCGTCAAGATCTTCGTCGGAGGGTATCGTGGGGTCATCCCTTCGACTCACTTCACGCAGTAAGGCTTGAACCTGGCGACCAAGATCATTAAGCTGCTTTTGAAGAAGTTCGTTTTCGCGAGTCGATTTCTGAAGCTTCTGAACGTTATCCGAAACAAGATTTGCCTGAGCATCGCGGTCGCTAATAGCTTGAGCTAACTGTGAAGCCAATTGGGTTGCTTCAGATTTCAGTCGTTCATATTCAACTCGTTGTTGTGAAAGGATTGGTGCCTATTAAGAAGTATGAGCAAAAGTCAGCGAAGCACTCTTGGATGTACCCTCTCTTCGATCTGGCCAAGGACAGATGACAATGTGCGGTCCATATGGTCATATTCAGCACACTTCGCTGCATACTCTTCCTGCAAGCGCACATAGTCTGCATACACTTCTGTGAAACCCTTTCCCTTTCTTTGCGTCTTGCTTGCCATTGCGACAGTAGGGCTGAGACTTAGCATGCCACCGTCGACGAGGTCTGAAGAGCTGGGTGTTCTAAATGGTGTGCCAGGTGTTCCACGCATAGAAATCGGTAACTCGCCGCGTTCCATCCTATTCAGTACGGCCTCCAATTGCTCTGCCTTCTTCTCCGCAATCTCGCGTGCTTTTCTTTCATGCTCTCTTTCCTCCTTCAAAGCCATTTCTTTCTGAGCGGACTTCTCTCTATGCTCATCCCACTCTCTCTCCAATCCTTCCAGCATCGCCTTATTCTGCTTCTCCCTGTCCTCTAACATAGTCACCAACCTCCTCAGACTGTTTGCTTCAGTAGAATACGTAGCTTCCTGATCCGCCAATTGTCCTTGCAAACTTTGTACTCGGGCCAGAGCTTGCGTTAGTTGATGATTTTGGGCTGTATGGCTGGACTGCAGTGATTTCAGGGAGGCTTGGGTCACTGCATGTGTTTCGGTGAGCGCATCAAATGATGCTTGCACGTTAGCCAGCTCAGCATGCTTCTCGCGCCGGTACTTGGAGAAGTCTTCAGATTTGACAGTGAGCTCACTGTTGGTCCTTTCGGCTTCCGCTTGTGCTAACTGAAGTTGTTGGGAGAGAGATTCAATCTTGAACTACGGGAATACATTAGCTCTAAGAGACTGTAAACACGAGAAATTCGAACCTTGGTAGCAGTTTCTCCAGAGCGTAGTTCCCGTACTTGTGACTCAAGCACCAGATGTTCCTGACGTGCTTCTTTGAGGTTCACGCGGAGGGTTTGTATTTCCTCTTAGTGCATATGAGAGCTGAAGTAAGAAGAGAAGGAACTGTGACAACTACCATCTTGTTGGACCCCGTCTTGCTTGAGTCTGCTAATGATAGCGACAAGGTCACGCTTCTCCCTTTCTGTGTCCTCTACGCGACGCTTCAGTACTTCAACCTCAGAAGACGAGGCATTTTGATGGTTCAAAAGATCTTGAATTTGGGTTTGTAGACTGATCTGAGATGCGGCTTTACAGGAGAGTCAATGCGCCACGAAGAACTTCAAAGGCACACGATGCTACCTAGCTGTTCCCGTTCCTGTTTGACCTCTTTTAATTCCTTCTGAACACCCTCCAAAGCCTCTTCAAGGTCTCTTGATGCGGTCTCCTTGTCTTGTAATGCTTGATCCAACTCGACTTCCTTTTTGTCGATCTCTGCGCGTACCTCATCGAGCTCTAGCGCAATTGAACGACCCTCCAAAGCCTGTGCAAGAAGGAGTCGATAGACAGAAATAATAGTGTCTGAAGTGGGCGAAGTAATGTTGGTGTCTGGAAGAAGTTCTGAAAGAGCTTCCAAGTCTATATCCTCCGGAAGACTCAAAGAAAGTGCGTCAGTATGAGAATGTGCCCCCTCTGCGTGTTCGGCATCATGGGCCTGTCTGCGAGTTTGAGGCATTGACTACCAATGTTCCACTGGAGTCGTTGCAAAAAAACAGCGAGCTCCAGAGTCGTTGGTGTCTGGAAAAGTGAGGGCGAGGGCCCAAGAGGTACAACGACCACGTGGAGTATATTACATAACTAAGTAGTTAGGGTCTCTAAGTCTTTCGCCCACATTTGAGTCTCAGAGAGAACATCATGGGAAAGAGTGCAAAGCTTCATAAACGTATGGTAAGCCAGTCTTTCCGAACGTATGCACGTCTTTTGATTCTTCTTAAGAAAAAAGTAAAGTCTTCCGGCGGATATACCGCCACTCCTGCTCCATCTGCCTCGACACCTCAAGCGCAGGCGCAAGCAGCGAAAAAGAAGGCTAATTTGAAAGGGAAGACTGCAAAAAGCAATCCCGGCTCCTCTGGCAAAGGTCTCCTGGGTGGAGCAGATTATGTCGACTTAATGATGGGAGGGAGGAGAAAAGCAAAGCTGGAGGCACAAAAACTATCTTCGAGTTAAGCAGGGCAGTCGCAATGTGGGTTTATTGCAGTTAGTAAAGTATGTTTCTCCTTTTTTCCTGTGCAATCATCCCGATATTAACGCCGGACCCTGCAGGTTCATCGAGGTCAACCTCTTGAAATTCCATGTCAGTTCTTTTCACTGGGAGGTTAGGCTGCAGATTTTCCGGTGATCTTTTGACTGGTGAGCCAGTTTCATTGAGCAAGTGTATCATCTTGCTTGATGTTTTTATGCATTCTCATCAGGACATCTGTTGTGCAAGGAATCTACCATAGAGTCTCGGATGTGGCCCAGAAGTTTTTGGCAAAGCACTATCTGATTATTTTGGCTGTTGAAATCCTTACTTTGCATCTAGTTCAGTGCTCCATACTCCTTGAAATTGTCAATCCACTTGATGCAATTGACGACACAAACATCTACACAGCAACGGAGTGTCTGCTGATTACTTTGACTTCCAAATAACCTGTAGAGTCTTGTCACTTTGGCTTCACCCTCCCTTTCAGCACATAAGTGTTCTATAGTATGCGGCATCGGTTAAGTCACGACCAGGCACGTCATCGAAACCGTTCATGATTCTTTGGTACTCTTTCCCTCCTGTAGGTTGAACATGGAATGAGACTCATGATTCCAACCATCATCCTCGTCTTCTTGATGTCCGATGCGATGCAGGTTTAGTGAGTCTCCACGCTAGATTCTCTCTACTCTGCAAACCTCCACCGGGAAACCATCTTATCAAATCATGACTTCCAAATCTTCATCGAAACAGTTAGAATTCTGAGCTGTCTATGACATTTCTCGGTGTATACCTACTCTTTCTTCATATCAGTGTTAGCGCTGTGGCATTCACGACACAATATCTTACACAAGAACGCCCAAGTATGTGCCATTCTGGTTTCTAGGCTAGTTAGCTTTGAATCAACCTGGATCGTATCTAGAATAAGTAAGAAGGATGTTTTGTGGATGCGGACTTTCATGTACTAAGCTCTGAATGGACCTCATCTACACAGATATTTCAGATCTGTAGGATAAGGTCAT
>JAGGAU010000129.1:0-31415 GCA_017657275.1 Termitomyces sp. T108 | reverse complement strand
TGCTGATTGGTCGCTCACGATCGGCCTGCACAACAAAGCCTCCCTAGTCAGACACGTGGGAGCGGTGGCTTCCCGGCGGCGTTGAAATAACCCACGTGGTGTCTAAGGTGTGTCCAGGTGGGCGCAGCCGGGGTTTGAACCCTCAGCCACTTGGGAGATACGGACCCCCCTTGGGAGCACGATGGTGCCAGCTGAGCCACCGTGCCCCTGTAGACTTTGTGCACACCAAGTAAGGATTTGCCCAGTGGTCTGAGCCCCCATAGTCAGCGGAACCTGACAAAGTGGAATACAGCAAACAAGGAAGTCACATTATCACAAATAGCATTTATAGACTAAGTTGTTCATCAAAGTGGCAATCTCACTGTCCAAAGACCCAGCAGCACATGCTTGAGTCAAGCACTTTGATATAAAGTATATCTTCATCAAGGAGTGAGCACAAAACAGCAAGATCATCATAAAATATGTCAATATGCAAGATAACATCACAGATATGTTCAGGAAAGTGGTATCCCACCCTCTCTTCCTATGCCTACAACACATGCTTGAATGACTGAGGGTATGTCATATCTACTTACATTATATATACAAACAAACTGACTCTGTACCTAGATTAAACTGATGCATATGCATAGGTACATACAATCCAGTCTATTATATGTGACTAAGAATTACACTTATATATTTACATACTGATTTAGGTGCTCACTTTTTGTGACATACTACTGCTGCCTGCTTGGGATTCCAACAATATGCAATGTAGCAGAGTAAAAAAAACCAAGTTCTCCAGAAGGGCTTTGGCCAATCCCATGCTCAATTTACATATTTGTTGCATGTAGGTAGGTATGGCTAGATCTTAAAGATGTTGTTGAAGTATCAATCACAAGTATATTTGTGGATGATAATTAAGCAGTAATTTTGTAATGGCAAGGATCAATGGTTTTGCATATACCTGTTTTTGGCCTATTCAAGTGTAATGTGAAAAGAAAACCATTAACATAAGTAACTACATATTGTAGCTACTCAATTGGGTATGAAGTATGCAAGTAGGGGCTAAAAAATGTGGTGTAACTAATAAAGACAGCAGGTGGGAAGCCAAAACAGGCATGTATTGTAGCACCCTGCTTCTTGGCAATATGTATGGTATTGGACATTGGTTCTTCATTGCCATCTTAGGGGTCTGCCTTCTCCTTCCCTTTTTTCTGTACCATTCTGCTACTAACCCCCTCTTCATCCTCCTCATTGTTGTTATTGCTGTTATTGCCATCAGCATCTCCCTAATGGTGACAATGGGAGGAATAAACAACAAAAAACCTTCCTATAAGTCTTTGTTGTTGTTGCTGCTCATTTTAGATTCTTGGACAAGGTTGGCTGCATTGTAGATGCAGCTAAATGATGACTAAGCAAATACCTGAAGAGGAATGTGAAATAATTCTTGGTCAACAAAATTGAACAAATAGACTGCAAGAAAAAATTCTTGCATAGTTGTACAATGATCTTTAGTATACTTTGTATGTGATTTTTCATGCTGATGTTGCATCATCACTGAATGCTAGGCAAAGGAAAAAGAGAGATAAACCATTCCTACCACCAACTGAAAAGTTATGGTCTCTACAAAAGCACAGA
Source organism: Termitomyces sp. T108 (assembly GCA_017657275.1). Lineage (NCBI taxonomy): Eukaryota > Fungi > Basidiomycota > Agaricomycetes > Agaricales > Lyophyllaceae > Termitomyces > Termitomyces sp. T108. The sequence goes on along the minus strand of JAGGAU010000129.1, from coordinate 29,792 downwards.
TCAGCACTCCAGAACAATGACTACACAAGCACCCTGAAGATGCGGTATATTTAGACTGTCCTTAAGTTGTGAGATGCTCTGACCTCATACAACATACAAGGATCACATTTTTAGTCAAGCACCTGAAGAACCCTCCGCTGATTACAACGCACTGGAAATTTAAGGGCCTTTAAGCCCGGGTTAACGACAAACAAACAGTTACTTGTCCGTTTTATGTTGTGACTTTGGCCCAGTGACCAAAACTTGTCTAATGTAGTCACTTCAATGTCACAATAGAGTCACTGATTGATACAATATCAACCTTGAATTCAGATGCCGTGGCAAGCGACGATGTGTGAAAAGAAGGATGAGTGCGACAAAGCAAATTCCGAGCGTGTATTCACATTGGGCTATCGTGCCAAATTGACTCTTTGTTTATTGTGAATCTCCACTAACCATAAGCCCAACCGGGTTCCGAATAGGCCCTAGGGCAACTGATTAAGACTGACTGAGGATGGGCCTGTAGATTGCGCTGGAAAATCTCTGTCCGCGCCTGATGTTCTGCGAACGGCTGATACGGTCCAAACATTTCTTTATCAATGATTTATGATCATCAATTGCCCTCGATACGTTGACCGGTAAATATCTTACAACTGGTCTCCAGAGCATCGACTTATTAGAGCGCGGGAGCCACTATCAAGGGACATTGACATTGCTCTCTGTTGCAGTCCGTCAAAAATCTAGGGTGCAATCTGTTTTCCATTCGTATGAGACTGGACAGGCATGACGTTTCCCGATAGACTGACCCTCTCACGATGAACCCAAGACGCAATCTGACCCGGGGGTAAAAGGGAACAAGGTGAACAATGAAGTCTGTCATTGAAAGAACGTCACAAGATGCTGAAACGTGAAGCTGAAAAGGGAAGAAGATATAGATACGCAGATAAGGTACACAAACGAAAGCCGGAAGAGAAAAACGAGAGTACTGAAGGGGAGACTACGCTTTGGACTTTTTCTCTTTCCTTTCCTTCTTTTCCTTCTTCTCTTTCTTTTTCTTAGGAATTTCCTCGTCCTAATGAACGAAAATATCAATACACCAACCTAACCAATGCAACAGGAAGCATACTCACATCTGCTGCAGCAGCCACCTCGGCCTTCGCCTTCTCCTTCTTAGCCTTTTTCAATGCCTTCTTTTCCTCTTTCGACAATTTGACTTTCTTCGTCGAAGGCTCCTCCTCTCCGTCAACGTCCATGTCGTCACTCTTCCTCTTCTTCTTTTTCTCCTTCTTCGGGCTTGGCTCAAGCGTCGTCAAGGCCGGTCCGTCAATCTCCATCTCCACATCTTCGTCATCGTCAGCCGCGAGATCCTCCAACACCTTCCGTATGGCATCCGCATTTTTAGAAGGAGGTTGACCCGTCTCAAAGAAGTTCAACCGTTCCTCTACCTGAGCACGCAGTGCTTCACCAAACTTTGGTGTCGGATTATCTTGAACGAAAAGAATGAGATTTGATCAGAAGTGGATTGGTTGGGGAAGCGCACCGGTATAACAATCTATTCGCGAAGCTATTGAGCATTTGTTCGCGAGGAACCGAGAGATACGGCCCTTGTGTTTCGGACCGGCGCGGCCAATGAAGGAGGAATGATATAGCAGACCATACTGAACAAGTTCAGCGTTTACAAAATCTGTGCATTGAATAGGTATACATACCTTTGGTGTATTCCCCTTCGTTTTCAGCGCCCTGAAAAGAGCCTTTTCCGCACCAAGAATCTGCACAGTGCTCGCCGGATATTTGCTGAGGTTTGTCAGACTTCCCGCATGACTGATGAGTCGAGCACCAATTCTTTCCCCAAGAAGCGCTGTCAAACTGGGTGCGACAAGGTTCATCTTCTCTGACAGATACGAGATGAGCGACTTGCGATAATCCGAAAGGGAGACAACGCGCGTTGCGAAGGCGTTGATGTTGAGGAGGTCGATTTCAGAAAGGGAAGAACCCATAGAGCCGCGAGCTGCGTCTAGAATGTTTTGAGCGAGGGTAGTATCATCGTCGACGATTGTGGTCAGGTCAGGAAGCTTTTCTTCATTAAGGGTATCCTTGTCACCAATGAATTGAGCCACGCGGGCATACTGGTGGTTGTCGGGAACGAGACGGATGAGTTCGGGGAAGTGATATCCATACCATTCTCTCATACGCATGGCGAAGAGGTTGACGTCCTTGTCGAGCTGGTCGAGAAGGGCGATGGCTTGAATAATCATATTGTCAACACGGTTCACATTGAACTTGAGCTTAGCGCGCGAGTATGAGTGACCCAGACCGAGCTGAGCTTTAAGCAAGTCGTCTGTTTGAAGGCCCTTCAACAATTTGGAGGCATGGAGACGGATGCCGCGAATGAGTTCTTGCGAGGTCTCGGAGTTGTCGCAAATGATGCCAAGTTCAGTCTTGATGTTATTTCCGAGTACGTTGTCTGAAACAGCAAGAACTACTGGAGACTTCTTTGAAACCTTCGACAAATTCAGTTCCAAAAGGTTATTCAGATGATCATTAACAATTCCTAAAAAGCGCGTGAAGAAGAGTTTGAGCAATGTCTCCAGCAACACACCTTCAGATATATCATTGGCATTTTCAAGAGCCTGGGCCGCACTCTTGAAGGGCGAAAAGCTCACTAGCGACACCATTTTGCCAAATTTTGCGAGGTCCTTAATCGACTCTTGGACAGCACGAGAGCTGGATCCAATATCCTCAACGAGTTTGGCTTCAAAGATGGCATAGCCTGATGCCGATTCGAAGAGTACGTGGGTAACCATTCGGTCTCGTCGTCGGTGTTGACGACAAGGAATTCTGGGCCCTGGGAAAACAAAACTTTTTTCAGGGTCCGACACACTATTTCCCATTTATGGATACAGCGCGCCATCCCAGTGATGAAACTAGCACATGTCAACAATGTCAACGAGTAACAAGATGACTCCTTCTTTCCATGAACTATTTGAGATGAGTATCAAACATCTACTCTTGTGAGGACCTTCGCGACCATATCAGAGTATCATCGACATGTGGTAGCAACCGCACGCTCATCGCTCAACATGTCTCCCTAACCCTGATGTAACCAACTCATGCAAGCGAGGGTGATCTCTTTACGAAGCTTACAGAGCAATCGCAATCTCTTTATCACCACAGTAGCTGCCGCGCGCCCTGGACTAACACCAGACCGAACAAAGGGTCTCGTGACAGCTGGAAGCGAGTATGTATTGCAAAAATGTCAGGACTCATACTCAACGCTCTAGTCGGACCGGTATATTTCCTTACCACCTCGAGGTCGATGCGTTCCACTCTTCCTTGTCAACATTCTGATGAATAATTCGTCCCAGAAGAACAGATCGATCAGTAGCATTGAAAATCTCAACTGCCCACGGTGCCTAGATGGGTTGCGATTTTCTCTTGTTATCTGCCTCGAGGCAAAGTGATAATGTGAAGTCTTGCGAAAACACGTTTCATATGCGACACGAACCAGCGAAGTCGTTGTCATTGGAACAATAAACGGTGGGTAAGGAATGACTACACAATAGACGTGAACGATGTTCAGTCTGGCGATAAATTCATATTTCAACTGGCACTGGACCACATGACTCTCGATGACAAAACTCCTGTCTGATTTTCTAAATCCTCCAGGGAGACCGGCGCCATACATATATTGCATTTCTATGGGTACCAGGATTGTGGGAAACACCAATCGTGGTTAGCTCTGACGAAATAGAATTGGATGGTCAACACCTGTATCTCCCCTGCCGACCATGCCACCCAACATGTTTTACAGCTGAGACGCCCTAAACATATGGCTGATAAGAGGGGAAAGCTCAACTTTGCAGTGGGCGTTAACTCCTCCAGATATGAAGCTCCCAGTGGAATGGCGCCTGGTCAGATGGTTCTCCTCATGTTGAGAGACTCGCTCAAGAGACCAAACCTTAGGCACATCAAATATCACGTGGTTATAATTAGTTTCAAGGTGGATTGCGACGGGATTTAACGAGAGATGGGATCGCCTCGTGGTGTAAATTGGACTTGCGTCTCGTTCGATGATATCTAAGCCGTCGGAGCTCTGCAGGACCTAGCAGGCCTATCCTGGGCCTTATATCTCGGAGAAGTTTTTTTCGGCCTCGATCCGCTGGATTGTTCTGCCACGCCTTTATTCATCGGTCATTTCACTAGTCGACCTACAAACCGTTGCAACAAGTATCTGAGATCCTCCGCACCGTCACATCGTGGCAGTTCAAGATACTTTATCTATTGACCCTTCACTCCAGGGCCACTTGGGTACCCTCTGTTCTTCCCCTACCATGTACAAGTCGTCGAAAGCTTCAAGGGCTAGAGGCGAGCCTACAACTCCAAAACTTCGTCCTCTCGAACTCTCACCGGATCCCTCTGAGGGATGGATTCAGCCCGCCGCTGAGCCGCGACATCGGACCAAGATACCGATGAAGTCAGCCCTGAAGAAGATGGGCCCCCAGGCTCCACTACCCTCGAGGCCGGTAAGTAATCATCAATGGTCTCCAATCTCCTCCATAATTGTCTTTCCCAGAACCATGACGTGGATGGTGACTCAGGCTATGGTCCTGGTCCTTCGAATGACCAGAGATACAACGGGTTCGTCGTACACCCACAACCTCTTGGTCGTAAGCTTTGATTACCTCGCTCGTGCTTCTCTCAATGGTCTCTCAACTTGAAGCTTTTTCAGCGCCGGGTGTGTCAGGATCGCCCGAACAATTGATGAGGCCATTGGGGGAGCGGGACTCGAACAAGCACAACTCCAGGTGTCCGGGAATGCAGCGGCCCCAGCAATATCTTCCCGATACTACAGCGTCGCTCACGCCTACACAATCCCAAGCAACAGTTCCACCTCCAGTACACCCTGCAGTCAGGTCCTCCAAGCATGACGAAACCGGTAAGTCACGTTATCTCTAGTCCTTTCTTATAAACTTGAAGCTCGTGGGACTGATTCTTTATCGTTTCTTCAATCATGACAGGTCGTGAAAGCCACTATCACAAGGGAAAACTGAGCGAGAAGCTCCCGCAGAATAGTACGCTGGGCTTTACGTCGATTCTACGAACTCTGACCTGCAATATGTGGCCAGCATCGAATGCTGAGCCTCGGTATGAACCGATATCATGTCAGTTGCTTCGTTGAACGCTGTGTACGTTGGTACTTCGACTGACGATTTGCGGCGTCTGTATAGCTCGCAATCAAGGCCCTCATATCAACTATGGAGCCACTCTAAATCCGCGACATCCCGCTCACCGCCATGGGGTAGCTCCTAATGGTTATCCTATCTATTCTCTGCAATATCCCTCGCAGTACCCTCAGCAACGCTACCAGCCGCAATATCCATACCAAGGTTGGAGAAAGCTACTTTTTTTTTGCATAACTCTCATGCATGAAGTTCGCCAGGATACCCACGACGGCTCGATGATATCGAAAACTACGATGTCGGTCTGTCGGACAATGAAGGTATGCCATCTCTGCTTTTCCGATGAGCTACTTTCTGACAGCAATCACAGGCAGATTACTTCCTCGCCCCAAGAAGTATATGCCGGATGGCTACTCATCAGAAACAGGAGGTTCGTTGTGGTTTCTCTAACTATGATTATATCACATTTGGGACCATAGGTATGCATTGGTACAAGCCTGCGCCACCTGGACGTTCGGAACGTAAGTTATGGTTTCGTTTGATGATGCAGTCTTCGTTCATTGATCATTCCTTGCCAGGCGAACAGCAGGACCAAAAAGAGCGCCTTCGACGACAGCAATTGTACCTACAAGAGCAGCAGGTACGGGGCATTCAGTCACAAGCAGGTTATCCAAGTGAGACACGGCGAATTAAGGGATACTCAACCGATTGATTCAGGTCAATTCACAGCGCAGCTAATCCAACCTATCAGCAACGAGCCCGTCGGCTGGGTACGATTGGGTAAGAGCATTGACCATTGTCATGGCTCCCCTCGTGTTCGTATTGACGGATCTATTCGTAGGCGATGCGCTCAGGATGCAAGGCTGCGACATGAAAGGACACCGCATACGTGGCTGGACAGGTACGAGCTGTTGAATTTTTTAACAACTTTCCCGGCTAATGGCCGTCGAGAGCCCTCCCTCCTGCGAGGCGTTGAACTCAATTGGCCGATCCTTGAATATAAGCAGCGGCGGCGTGGTTCCAACGTTAAACCCATGGTCTTTTTCGATATATCGCAAGATCCCGATGGTGTGGACGGCCATGGTATTCGTCTTCTTTCCCATGGGGATTACGGAATGGACAAGGATTTCCCTGACGAATACAAGAATCTTCCTTTCTCTCCGGCTATTAAATTGAGGTATATCGACATGAAGTGCAGTGCGCCCGAGCTGCAACCGTGGAACGTGGTTATCGAACATAAGGAGGGTGATGGAATCCAGGTTATCGACTTCTTCAGGGCGATCTACAAGACCTATCAAAAGCAATTGACGTATGAAGAGCTCCACAAGTACCGTCATCTGGTGAATTCAGAGGCTTGTCAGCGAGCCTTCAAACGTCGTTGCCGAAGGGCTCCAGGCTTGACAGAGTATAACGAACGCCAGGGAATCCGTCGCGTCGATCTCGTTGGAGAAAAAACATTATATTTGAGGCTCCACTGCGACCCAGAGACCAAACGATATGAGTTCGACCTTACCCATCAAAACCAGGACAAGATATGTGATTCCCAGCTCGTCCCATACCGTGCTTGAAACATACAATTCTTCACGACCATAATCCCATTGACATCTTGATGTTTTCGCTTCGGTTACGTCTACCTATCTGAGGCCGGCCAGGCATGTACTCACGGACCTCTCCTCTACTCTTTCCTTGGTTCTGCTAAGCAGTGCAGTTGTTTCTGCTACGGTGTTCACTCATGTATGCCATTTTCACATCCTCTCCCCCTTCCTCCCTCGTCATTGTCACAATCATGTTGTCTTATGGCCGCGATGGCCAGACCCAATTCATTTTCCAAGTATTAGTTACGCCGTCATCTTGTTGTAATTTCTATAGTCTATGACTTCTATTGGTCGTTACTTGGCTATGCCCACCTTTCAATGTACGAATATCCCTTTACGATCCCTTTACGATCTCAAAATATCAAGGACTCTATCCATAACTTTGTTGTTTTTCATGCAGTCTCCACAGCGAACGGATCTTGGCAACTCATCGAGAGGGAGGTCCCATAACGATGCGTGAAGCGATCATCACGGGTACGACTAACGATATTACCCCACTGTGGAACGTGAAAGGGAAGCAATGGCAAGTGCCGTAGAAAACAAAGGGTCGAAGCCCTTCATGGCTTCCACCATGCACGGTCTCATGATAAGACAAGTTGAGAACTTGAGAACTCATGTTCATTCTGAAAAAGAAGGTTCCATCCAAGGGAGTGGCTTATGGTTCCGGGAGCCCATCTATAACTGGGGTTTTTGGGAATCGGACCTTGAGAGATAAGATACGCGGACCCACCCCTAACTCCCCCCCACCCCTCGTGATCGCCTTCCCCTTGGACTTCGGAACGAATGAGCGTGAAATTCGTGATCAGAATACTCAATGCGAAGCCTCGTGGAGGGTGTACATATGGCAAACGACATGCGAAACTGGGTACTTGTTGACAAGTGCTTCGTTTGCAAGGAATAGCTGGTGAGATTTGCGGATTTTCCGTCTTTCTCCTCGGCGGCCTGTGTGGGACCTATGTGATCGTTTCGGGTCTTTTTCGTAGAGTAACGAGCATCTAAGATGGAAGGGGCCCTGTTCAGGAATCACAAGAGTTAAATTGAGTGCGAACCGAAGGGCAAGGGTCCACCACCATCATCGGTTTGAAAGCTAAGAACTAAGGGTCAGTACCACCATTCCTGCGATCGACATGTACGTTTCCACGACGCTTCTTTGTTCAAGTTTCCCCTTCATTTTAGTTTACAAAGTGTTATTGTAGGTGAAACTTTGAAATGAACGTGTTAACGTTATCGATATCGAAGCTTGAACAGCAAGTAGCATTAGGGATGGAGGGAATGTGTTTCCACGCTGCATCTGTGAATTGAGGCTGGTCTAGGTGAGAAAGATTGAGTTAAGGTTACAAGTGCTATGTTGTACGGCCAAGGGTCTTCTTTTCTCTCTAATTAGAAACGAACCGGAGCCTCTGGTTCGGTAGACGGTGCGTATATTTTCAACCGACGGTATGCGAGATGAGGGTCGAACTCATAAATTTGAGGGCCCCGCCTCACCGCGGCATGGGTGACGAAACGATCTGGGCCCTCTGAAAGAGTTGTTCGGCATTGAGATCTGAGGTCTGCTGGTATTCTAAATAAAAGTATGTTCTGTGACATCTGCAAAGAAGGAAATGGATTCAGGATGACGAGACAACGAAGTGACGAAATGGACGGTAAAAGGTCCGTTGCATCGCATCGGGAGAACACCGGAGGAATTCAAGCAGGCAAGGGACACATTGCTAAGAATGCTACATACGATCTATATCTTGCTTACCTTTCGGCTTCTGCTTCTGAAGGTAGTATTTCGAAACAGAACTTTGGAGCAGATGTCAATGAAACGTTGGGATCGAATTCCAGGGTACAAGCGAGCAATGGCGCGTGTTGAGAGTCTGTGGTTGCGTGCTGCTGCGCCTGAGCCCCAAATCTGGAGTTGGAGTTGGGGGGGAAAGGATAAATTGATGCTGATCATGGTGCTGCGACTGGCTTTTTCTATTGTGGAGACTTATATAAAAGGACATATGCTGTGTCAACTTGACGTTGACTGACTAAGATTGAATCCGAAAAGGCTGAGTTGGGGGCCGACCATGTGTTGTGTGTGAGCAGTGAACACGTTTTAGGAAATGTGGGCGGGGACGCTGAGAGAGTGGGAAGCGCTTGGTTGGTATGCCCTTCGTGAGAGGCGCTTGCGGTTCAGATACAGAGTCACGAGTAATCAAAGACGAGCAAAGTTCACATGGTGTGGAAATACTTTTGAAATTTCGCGGACAATGATAATACATATATTCAAGGAGGCACATACCACAGGAGGTTTCTTCCATATAGCATATAGAGTCCATTTACCACATAGGAGACAAATTTTTCACTTGGAAGCCGATCAAAGTCGCTGTTCTTCGGCAAGATTAAGAAAGCTTTGGGGTCCAAATTCAAGGTTTTCTGCTATACTTTCGTTTATCCAAGGAGTCACGAAAAGCGCAAACATTTTCGTCATGAGCTTCACAGAGTTATCCTTCTGTGGCTTGACAAAGCGAGCAGGCTAAATATAAATAGACGAGAGATTGAGACCACAGACCAAGTCCAAAGTCGAAATTGGTGAACAGTCGTGACACTTATTATAACTGTGCGGTCAGAGACGGGGTTTCTGGGGTTTCCAGGTCTTTGACGGTCGAAGATGCAGGGTGCGAGATGTTACACCCCGAGTCGGAAGAGAGATATGACCCCAATGATCCAGCATTTGAGAGTCAGACAGAAGGAAGGCGGGAGGTGGACCCTAGGCCATAGTCGCGGAGAGCACACAGAGTAAAAGGGGTGCTTGTGACGGCTGCCTTTTTAGTACACTAGTGAGACCTGGTCCACCATTCGTCTTGACTCAAACGAGCGGGCTAGTGATGAGACCTGGATACGTACAAAATCAGCTGGAGATTAAGCTAAGCGAAGCTCCGTCCGCCAGTTCGGATACACAGGATGTGTCGTAAGTCCCAAATCACGGTCTGTCAGACGAGCGTCTTTTCTTGAGAGACACCCCGACGCTCAAGGCATGTGGTTACGTTAGAGTTGTAGGTTTTCTGATCTAGGGTGCCTCTGCTTGATCGCGAATGCAGATCCAATATGAGCCGAAGAAAGTGGAGGAAGTCATCTGCATGTGTGCACAGTGTATTTGGTCTCGACTTGGAAGCTGGGTATGGAGATCTTTAATTAATGGCTCAGGGTGAGATCTTTTTGCTTGATGGTCAAGGTGAGATTTCGAAGTGATGAAATCAGCCATGAGCGCTTAAGAGGATGTGCTGGCACTGATTGTGATGTATTGAATTACAAAGGAATGTACATATGTAAGACGCTGGCCTTGGATGAAAGACACTTGGGAAAGAACAGTACAGCCCTATTGTGAGAGTTTCCAATGAAGGGCGACTTTATATGTTTTCTATTTCGTTGTTGCAAGTTATTCTAGATCAGTCTGGCATCAGCCAAACAGGCGGCAACAGCGGCCGCAGTCGCCAGTCGGGTCACGGCGCTCCTTGCTTTCGACCAAATGGACGCTTTCATCAACCAAGTCCTCCGCACACTCGCCGCAATGCCTCCAGACGACGTCCAGACCGTTCCACACGATGAGCCCATGGACACAGACGACCACGACGACCTCCCCGACCTCCAGCCTGTGTCAGACTCGGACGATGAGCTCTATTCTGACTCGAGCCAGGACGAGGAGGAGGAGGAGGAGGTGATGATGCAGACTGTCGACGAGGAGAATATCCCTCCTCTCGAGCCCATATCGCCCCCACATATGACGAGCAACCGCCGGCCGCGGGTCGACGACGACGACGACGACGAGCGAGACCGCCGACACCCTTCTCAGCGCATTAACAACCCTCTTGATGCAGCAAACCCAACTGTAGCTCAGAATCTGTCTTCAATCAACGTTTCTGCCGTCCCACCCGCTGATGCTGCTCCTGAAGGGCAGGACAACCAAAATCAGCCTAATCAGAATCAACCGCCACGAGAGCCCCAGCCCCAGCGGCTGCGCCCGCCCATCATCAACGGATTTGCCGTCACAATCGACGTCAACGGCCAGCGCATCGTGCGTCCTCTCCCAACCATTAACCCAGCTAATCCGGGCGTGGGACTCGCCGACTTTCTCGGATTCCTCACCGCGCTCTCAGAGCGCGAAACTGACGACCCTGAGCGCGCAAAGCAGCTCGTTGATGCGCTCGAGGAGGTGCCCGTGGGACTTGTACGGCGACTTGAGGCGCTTAATGGGAAGTTGCCGAATGGGAATGGGGAAGAGGACGGCACGGGTGCGGGGGATTGTTCGTGTGCGATTTGTTGGGATACACTGCTGGATGGCGAGGGTGGGTTTGGGGTCGATGGTGATGATAAGACTCAGGAAGGAGAGCGCCAGCATACAGAGGGAGAAGACGCCACATCATCGCCTGTATCAACACAAACATCTCCTTCGCAGGACACAGCGCCCGCGCCTGCGCCGAAACTGGTCTCGTCAACCGATCCCACGCAGCCAAAAATCGTCTCTTTACCCTGCGCACACGTCTTCCATGCCGCATGTCTGATCCCGTGGTTTTCCCGCCCGAGACAGACGACGTGCCCGACGTGCAGGTTTAATATTGATCCAGAAAAGTTGACGGCGAGACGGCAGCCATTTTATCCGTCGTTTGATCTTAGGAACAGGTGGGCCGGAAGGCAGGGACAGCAGGGACAGGCGGGAGAGCAGCAGCAGCAACAGGGTGAAGGTCTGTTTTTTTGCTGTCTTATCTTTTTTCAAGAAATCGTGCTCATCGTAGATATTTTAGCTGCACCTTCTAATGAGGCCAACACGGATGGCACGGGTGTACCTACCACCGAAACACAAGCTCAAGCTCAACCCACCACCCCCGCCAACGCCGACCAACCACACCCCCAACCACCCAGAAACCCTGGACATATGCACGGCGCCTTACCTGGTGCAGTCCTGACAATCGGCTTTGATATCATCATCGGTCCAAATCCTAACCCTGGTGGGCACAACGCCAACCATACCAACCTCAATCCCGACCCAAATCTCGCCCAGAATACAAATATGAATTCGGATTCGGGTGCGGATGCGGCAAACACAGTCCATAATCATGATCATCATCAACATCAGAACCAGAACCAAAACCAGAATGTGGGTACTACCTTTATGGATTTGGGCATGGGAATGGGCGGGATGGGTATGGGAATGGGAATGGGAATTGGTGGCATGGGAGACATGAACGAGGCAGAGATTGAAGAAGTGACGATGATGGATCTGAATGAGGCGCAGGCTCGAGAGTTGGGTGAGATTTTAAGGGTGGCTTTGCCTCCTCATCCTCACCCTCATCCTCCTCGTCCCCCTCCGCCTCCTGCTCACTCCGCAACCCCGGCCCCGGACCCGGGTGTAGGCCCAGATGGAGGTGCGGCCCAACCGCAACAGGGACAAGAGCAGCAACATAGACCGGCACCGGGACTTGTTACGGGCGTGTTCACGGGCACGGGCACGGGTCGGACGATGGGCGAGGCGCTGGCTGCGTTGTTTAGTCAGCCGCTTCAGCCGAGACAGCCGGGGATGGGGCCGCGTGGGAATCAGCACCAGGGTGAACAGGCGCCAGGGGAGCAGGTGGAGCAAGGGGCGAGTGCGGGACAGCAGGGGCAGGCTGAAGCGCAAGCGCAGGATGTAGGAGGGCAACAGGCAGGACAGGGACCAGCGCAAATGCCGAACGTGCCGGCATTTCGGGAGTTTTTGAGTGCGGTGTTTGCGTCTATGGCGCAGGCGCAGGCGCAGGGGCAAAGACAGACGAGAGGAGCGGGAGAGGGAGCGGGGGAAGGGCAGGGTGCGCAGGCGCAGCCTCAAAGTCAGGCTCAGGCTCAGGCTCAGGCTCAGCAGGAAGCGGGTCGAGAGGGCGGAGAAGTCGAGCAAGAGCACGAGCACGAGCACGAGCAACAGCAAGAGCGCCAGCAACAGCCTCAGCAGCCACAAAATGGAAACGGGAATGCACTTCCTCTGGGCGCAGGTGGGGTCCCAGGGTTCGTCCTGGGGCCGTTGCCTATAGTTCCGCCCGCGGCGACGATTGGTGGGACGCCGGTGTTCAATTTGGGGAATTTGATTGCGGGTTTGGACGTGCTTGGGCCTCCCGTTGTCGGTGGCGCCGGAGGCAATCAAGCCAACGTCAACAATAACGCTGGTACCGAGGCCAACAACCAAGCGAATGGACTTGACGCAAGGGGTACTGCTAATGCCAATGCGACCGATGCGAATGCCAATTCCAACGCGGCCGACACAAACGCCAATCCTAATGTACATGCGCCTGGGCCGGCGATGAACATTCCATTCATACCGTTTGCTTCACTTTTCCCTGGTGCGACGTTGGCGCCGCCTCCTGCTTTTGGTATGGCTGAGCCACCTGCGCAAGCAATGCAACATGAGCAGGTGGAGGAGCAACCCGCGGTACCCCAGCAGCAACCACAGGCTGTTGACGGGTCACCTTTGAGCGCGTTCATGCGCATGCTGCCTGATGTTTTTGTTCCGAGTTTGAATGGTGCTAACGGTGCCAATACTCCGAATGTGCCTCAACAGCAGCAGCAGCCGCAGCAGCCACCCCAACAACCTCAACAACAGGCTGGTGAACGTGCTATGCTTCTACCGCCCTGGGCACGCTTCTTCCAACCTCAACTGTTCAATCCGTTTAATCTTGGTCCTACCACGGCTGGTGCGGCACAACCCGCGCAAGCGCAAGCACAGTTAGAAGGACAACATCAGCAAGCACCGCCTGGAACGGACGGCCAGATTCCGCCTACAGGTCCCCCGCGCGCTCACCGCGCGCGCGCACCAATGGAGAAAAAGGCTTGGACACTTCCTCCGCCTCCGGGACCGACGTTGCGCCAGCGCATCGAGAAGAGGGAGCGCGAGGCGGGGTTTAGATGTTATGATGTTAGTTGTGGAATTGGACCGAGCGATGAGGAGCCGTTTGCTGGGGCTGCGCTGTCGAAAATGGCAAGGAGGCAGTTGAGTATTCGTGCTGTTTCGCCGGGAGTGGATGAAGAAGGGGAGAGGGAGGTGTTGTGCGAGCATACGTTCCACCCTGCGTGTTTGGTTAGCGCGGCGAGGGTTGCGAATGCACTTGGAGAGGATGCGAGTGTTGTGCAGGGGGACTTTGTGGAGGTTGGGTGTTCGGTTTGTAGAGGTGTTGGGAGCGTCAGGAGGGAGGATTGGGATGAGGGTGTTAGGGCCCTTGCTTGATGATGAAGACTCAAAGTGAACGTGTTGGCCGACTTGTTGGTTCGCTGCCTCGTGTTATTCTCATTCCTCACTCACTCAAGCAATTATGTCCATTATCCATCTATTGTCATTCACGAATCCGTTACCCCTTTCATTGCTTGATACCACCCATTCGTCCACATCCATTCATCTCACTCGCTCTGATCCCGTCCATCTCCGGTTTCGTCTCTATTTATTCTGCAAGCACGTTGTCCAATCGCATCGCACTCCTACCCGTTATTCATGATCATCTCACCCATCTTATCCTGACCAACACCGCACACGATATATATCATTACATACCATGTTATGGAATGGTCTCCCTTGCCTCATGTAGGCATCTTTCCTTCTTTCCACTCTTACATATGAGCTGATACCACGTTTTGTTTTTTTTCGTAGGATCCGAAAACTCTTTACCTTGAATGAATCCCACAGTCTCTCTTCCCATCATTCTCAAATAAATAGTCCGGGTTCCTCACTCCCAGACTCCCAACCGTGAACTTCATATCGTACGTACTATAATAGACTGACTGCGTCACTGTTCCTCTATGTGCACGCCGGAGTTATGACTTGTTTTTTTTTTACTCGCCATTAGATATGTATCGTGATCCTAGATAGTTTTTTGTTGTGAATGCAAAGACATTTATTACCATTGGGCTGTATAGAGAAGAAAAGAAAGGAAAGAAACTAATTTCGAAGAACAGTTGCGAAGACGAAAAAGAGATTTCGGATACGGGGAATCGAACCCCGAGCTGCCGCGAAACAAATGCTCATGAGAGGCGGCAATGTTAGCCGTTACACCATATCCGATTGTAGTTAGACTTCTTTTTTGATATCTCATGATGCCCGTAAAAGTCGTTCAGAGCATTAAAAATTTCCGGTACGGGGAATCGAACCCCGAGCTGCCGCGCACTGTAGTGCCCAATGAAAGGCGGCAATGTTAGCCGTTACACCATACCGGAAGTTATTTTCGAATCCAGTAATAAATCTGTGTGCCACACATCAGCGAACTTCCTTCGGCCGGGCCTTGTCTCGTCGATTACTTACTCGGCGAAATACACATCGAAGAAGCTTCAGGTGTGCACCCTTGGAATGGTTCCTCGCATCATGTGCTCCAGGTTTCGACTACTTACATTGCGGAGCATCTGGCAAAGAAAATTATAGAACTCGAGAACCCTTTGGATTGTAGCGGTCTAACGCACGACTTGAAAGCCTCATCTCCTATGGTGTTCTCTCCTCTCAAATGGGTTATTCTTGCTGTTGTGTTGGCCCAGTCTTCGTTGGCGTCGATCGTGGCGCGGGCTGAAGACCTGCCTCGTATGGATTTCGACTTTGTTGTCGTTGGAGGTAATGTTGTTTTTATCCTTGTGTGTCTATGGAAGATATTGATGTATTGGCATAACATTAGGTGGAACTGCCGGTCTCGTTGTTGCGAATCGATTGACTGAAAACCCTCGTTACTCTGTGTTAGTCGTTGAGGCTGGGGGAACGTAAGGTTGCTTGATTTTGGGATTGGTCTTGTCAGCTCATACATCTTTCAATGAAGTAATGTAGGTGTCTTCAACACAGAGGTGCCCTTCTTCAATAGCCGTCTTTTCAACACGCCCGCGGACTGGAACTATACGACTGTACCCATGACGGGGTTAGTTGGGCGGTCCATGAGCTACCCACAGGGTCACATTCTTGGTGGTACCAGCTCCATGAGTACGTCACGTCTGTCCGTCCAATTGCAGTCATATCCATTCATATTTTTACTTCCTAGATGGCCTTGCATACACCCGCGGTTCTTCCGACGACTACGATCGATATGCAAGGCTGACCAAGGATAATGGGTGGTCATGGAACAACATCCAGCCGTATCTCCGTAAAGTACGTTATTCCTTAACGTGGTTGTCTTCTCACTTACAACGTGACCTGAAGAACGAAAGATGGTCTGAACCCGCCGACCATCACAACACTACGGAAGAATATGACCCATCTGTACATGGCTTCCACGGTATAAACCCTGTTAGCCTTCCGGGCTTCGTATACTCCTTTGATCACAGGGTGATTCAGGCGGCGTCGGAGCTTCCGGAGTTCCCTTTCAATCTAGATATGAATTCTGGGAATACAATTGGCATCGGTTTGTTCCTCATTTCTTTAATGCAGTCAAATCAAACCATTGAACGAAGGTTGGACGCAATCCACGATCGATGCTGGAGTACGGAGCAGTTCTGCAGTATCCTATCTTGCACCAAAATTCGCACAACGACCGAATCTACATGTCTTGACCGGTTCTCGGGTGACACGTGTATTCCGAACTGGCACTGCGAAAGGACTTCCCGTCTTTAGGGGTGTAGAGTTTGCAGACGATGCTAGTCGCGGAGGTGAGCTTGGGTGTACTGCGTCGAGCATCACCTAATCCCTTTCGTAACTAGCTGGACCACGTAAAAGAATCACCGCCACAAAGGAAGTAATTTTATCCGGTGGTGCTCTCGGTACTCCACACATCCTCCAAAATTCCGGTATTGGGGACTCGGCGCATCTCTCCCAAGTTGGAGTTAAACCTCTCGTGCATCTCCCTTCCGTCGGCAGAAACCTGACGGACCATGCGTTCGTAGCGAACACTTGGCTTGTAAACTCCACGGACACTTTCGAGACAGCCTTGCGGAATGCCACTTTGATGGAAGAGCAGACTAGGGAGTGGAATGCGACACACATGGGTCCATATGCTGCCGGCACGTTCAATACCGCAGGGTGGCTGCGTCTTCCAGATAACTCAACGATCTTCAATGAGTTCAAAGATCCGTCGGCAGGTCCACGCGGTGCTCATTATGAATTCATCATCGCAGTATGTATTTCTTCCTTTGCTTTCCGCTCTCTAATTGACTTCGCAGAATGGCGCGACACGGCTGCCCATACCTCCTACAGGGAACTACATGGTGATCGGCACAGCGGTGGTAACGCCTCTATCACGTACGTTTTATACTCAGCGTGAGCACTGAACAACTAAATTTCATCCGTCCATATTCAGGTGGTAGCATTCTAATAAACTCCAGCAACCCGTTTGACCCCCCAATCATCAACCCGAACCTTCTTGACTCCCCCTTCGACATCTTTGTCATGCGCGAAGCTATCCGCGCTTCCCGCCGATTCGCCCAAGCACCCGCTTTTGCAGACTACGTCATCAACCTCGTCGATACTGCCGTCACCGACGACGAACTGGACACTTTTATTCGCAATTCAGCTATCACTGTCTCGCATATGGTCGGTACGGCGTCGATGTCAGCGAAGGGGGCGAGCTATGGTGTAGTGGATCCGGATTTGAGGCTAAAAAAAGTCGCGGGTCTCCGAGTCGTTGACTCGTCGGTCATTGTGAGTACGGTTTACCCGTGTCCGTGGTTGTAGAAGTTGACTGATTGTGCGATGCTCACAGCCGTTAGTGCCTGCTGCACATACCCAGGTTGCTACGTACGTCGTGGCGGAAAGAGGGTCTGATTTGATTAAGGCTGCATGGTGAGGCACAGCTAGACGTCGCAGTCGCAGTACATTACCCAGTCTCTTTTGTCTGCATTGCTGGAGAACTGGGTTTTCATCCACAACACTTATGGTGCTCGCGAGCGCGATATCATTTGTACATATTTTTTGAGTTTAGACGACACGAGAGTAACTAAGTATATAACATATTTAGCAAGTGATCAAGGAGGTTCAAGTATTCGAAAGTTTTAGACAACTGAATGTGGTTTTACTCTGACGGTCTGATAATGTTCCAGATATTCAATAACGTTGTGACGACCTTTCTCTTTTGCGATATCGACGGCTGTTCGTCCTTCTGCATCTTTGACTGTTTTGTCCCATCCTCTGTCCAACATTACCTTGACCAAATCCGGGTTCAATCTCCAGGGCATGGTATGTACTGCGGCGCGAAGTGCATTGGGGGGTTCGTCAGGACCCTCGTCTAGAAGGTATGCCACAATATCAGTATATCCCCATCTCAACCCAAAATCAAGTGCTGTCCGCGAGTCAGGAGGGCCGGTGCGAACTGGTATGAGAGTAGGTTCTCTTTCGACAAGAGTAATGACTGCATCCAAATCGTTAACGACAGCCGCAAGATGCAAGGCAGTCTTGCCGTCACCATCTTGTCGGTTTGGATCGAATCCATGTTCCAAAACATAAGCAATGTGCTCCTTATTTCCCTTGTGACTTGCAAGTCGGTGAAGCAAAGTTCCCTTCAGAAAGTTGGGCTCTAAAACTTCAGGTAGACTCCATTGTAGAAGATACTTCAATAAAACATGGTCTTCCGCATCGATAGCTGCTAAGATAGCACTCTCCATTTTGGCCCAAATCTGCTGACGGCGCTTTGCATCAGAAGTTAAAGGGCCGTTCAGTAAAGTGAGAGGATGATCCCACCATCTACTGGTCGAGAAGTGGATGTCGAAGATGGTTTGAATCAGCATAAACCAGTCGCTTTTTTTAAAATCTTCCTCAGTAGTAGACGGCGACGCCATATCCGCAATTCTATCCAGGGTGAATAGAAACGCAAGAGGGAACAAATCGTGTTCTAATACTGATATTTTCTCCTGCAGAGGAAATCTCCATTTGCTGAGCAGCTCAGAAACGGCCTCGGAAACAACTTCCTGTATGAAGTGGTTGGACGAACGGCTTGAAATCCAGTTCAATGTATCGCATGCCAGTTGACGAGGGACCCAATATACGGGAGACCGTTCATCTTCGGAATTGTCAAGAAATATGTCTTCATGCGCTGCAGCTTTAAAAGGTCCTTGAGATGCAGTCAGCCATTTCATCTTTGGCCTTTCTGCACATCCAACAAACCGCCACAAAAGGCAAAAAACAAACCTGACTGCACAAAAGGCGGAAAATAAGAGCTGAGCCAAGGGGAAAAGGTAGGAGAGGCGATATGGGCAGTTCGGGCAGAAAGCTGGAATCATGGAGGTACCGAAATAGAATAGAAATGTAAGGGCAGTTATCAAAGCAACCACCCAACCTATAGGAGTGGAAAATTGGGAAACGTAGAGCACTAATCCAACGAGGAATATGGCAACCGAACTATGAAGTATTAAAGGAAGACTTTCGATGATGTCGCCAAGTTTCCACTTGATAAGACCCTGAAATCGAAAATGCCGAATGAGAGCGCGGGTTTTAGCACCACCAGAAGCGGCCGACGTATATGCCTTTCACTCTGTGTTAGCTAGAGGCTTGAAGTAGAAATGAATGTCCCCACTTGGATCCACTGCTTGGCTAGGACAGTGAGAAGGGCAGTCGACAGTGACAATGCGAGGCTAGTGAAAAACAATCCATTGACCCATAGGTCTGTCGAAGTGTAACTCAGGCTCCCAGGGCCAAGGTCAGCGGTTGGTACAGCATTCGACTTGGTACTATTTCCTGCAGCTCTCAACAAATGATTGGTTTCTACAAGGAGAGAGACCAAGATCTGGGCATTATCCGGCTGCAAGGCTTGAGATGTTTGAGCAACAAATGTCGTGACTATTGCTGAGAACAGAGTCGCCTGCCTTGTATTTAAGAAAGAGTAGGAAAAGGCTGTCTGCAAAAACTCACGAAGATTAAGAGGCCGTCGATGATACTTCGATACCCTTGGATCAAATCTACGTCGTAGTTCTCCGCTTCGTCAAGATACATGCACCATACCCGAGCGTTTTCTCCGGTCTTCTCTCCTCGTTTCTCTGGGCTATATCTTTCTGCGTAATTGTAGATGCGATTGTCTGTCAGATAGTTTCAAAGGCAATTCTGGACATTGCAAAATGTGAGAATAACCTCGACTTGAGCTGGTGATCATTCCAGGTCCCATAGGACCAGTCGGCGATGGTGTAAAGCCAGACCCAATCATTACAAGGTTGATGGCTGAAAGGAAGAGAAGATGACCTCCACAGCACTTGTCAACCCTCTATTGATTCTCATCACTCAGCCGTCACTTCCATCACCACTTGCACTTGTCATTGGACTTAGTTTACTATCGTGTCCATAGTGTCTTGAAACCATGGATAAATTGATATTGACAATACCTTGGACCGATTGGACTTTTGTAATTGATATGATTCTAGCCTGCTCAAGTGTCACTTTGGGAGGCGTGTTGGAGGGAAGCCAGTTGTACATATTGCAAAACTAGAATTTAATTTGGAGCTGCCAACAAGTAGTGAGTAAGAAGAGTGAAGTGAAGGTAGTAGCTACACTGCTGATGCAGGAACATGTTTCCATAGGAAAAAGTGTAAAAGGAAGCTGTTATACCATTTTTAAGGTGCCAATTCTGAAAGAAAAAGGTACTTCTGACTATTCTTGTAGATCTTTATTGCGCAATTATCGACCCTATCTCTCTAGTCAGGATCGAGATCAACTGTGTTCGTCGACTTTGCATCCTCTCCAAAAGGCAAAATAGACCTTTGACAATCCAAATTCTTCAGAAGAGTGTGATGAACAGAAAGCACCAGAACTGGTTAAATTTGAACGGGCAAATGAAACATGTGAGAAGAAGTGAGCTCAAAAACCATTTCAATAATAACAACTGCTTCAATAACCGCTGAGCAAATGGGAGTATGCATGAATCATTGTTCAGAGTTCATTATTCGATTAGAACCTGTCTTAGTGGGTCCCATAGAAGATATGTCACAATACCTTGCTGTAATTGCTAACAAGAAAACGTTATGACTACACAGGAGCCAGTGACTGTTCAAACAAAGAACGGAATGACAGCACGACGCTCAGCTGGGTACGAAGGTCCGAAACGAGTACGATACCACTGGTGTCCCCTAATAGCACGCGGAAGCATTAGAAGCACCTCGTTAATGAGGAAGATATACGGGGGAGTAAGTGAAGGTATGAATGAAGCTGCAGGTGCCTCAATGACGCTTCGCAGGACTTCTAAGACCGACATAGGAGAAAAAGAAAGTGGCAACAGAGAAAAGTGGGGAAATGGCGAAGCGGCGAGTGCGAAACCCGCCCACTCGACCCACTCACAGAGGTAGTTAGGATATGACACAAGTTTGTAGAGCCCACCATGCGGGATTGCATAGTGCTCTGTGCTAGCACCATCTCGCGCCTTGCCCTTTGAACGGGCGTTGCGCCGGATATTGAGGAGAATTTCGTCATGCCATATGTTCCCAAAAGCGCCCAAAGCCCATATCACGATACCCAAAAGGAAAGTCGGTCGCAACGCGGCATGCGCAAGGTAAGTGTGAGCGGCGGGTGAGGCGAGGTAAGTGCCGAGCAGGAAACCATTGATGAGGTTGAAAATTAGGCCGGAAATCGGCACGGAGATATGAGATTTCGAACGGGAGGGCGTGCGTAATGGAGAAAGAATGGCACGATTAAGGTAGTGTAGGAGGTAAAGCGAGGCCAGCACAGATTGAGAAGAGAAAAAGGCGGGTCGTGTAGGAGAAGAGAGGAAGGAGTAGAGGAAGGTGGTAGGCGCGAATACTTCCATCACAATCCATGACTTGATCCCTGCAAATGCATATCTCAGGCCAGAAACTTCTGCTGTGAAGACTCAGAGCGCACCGTCAACAAGAAAAATGCTCGACTGATTCTTGGGCGTAAAGCGGCCAAAAGGAGCGTCAATCAGGAAGGTGATAGGAGAAACGACACAAGAGGTTAAAACAAAGGATTTCCGCAAAAAATCATAGAATGACATGATGAGAGCGTATTTCGAATGACTTGTCCAGGACGAGTCCGTGAGAGTGGAACGTTTTGCCTAAAATGGAATAGGAATTACACGCGACACACCACCCTTCTCCCTGTCCATGAGAACAAACCTCGTTACTATCCTGTGACCCGTTCTGCAGAGTGGACTAAGGCTCTGATAACTGTTAGTCGGGGACCGAACCGCTACAGGGTCGATCGAAATTCGACAGATAATTCTCAAAGAGATGGATGGAGTGGCCAACCGCATCTCAAAGGATCTCTTAAAGCTGCAGCATATGAAGGCATACTTCCCAAAAATTCCTTCTGTATATTGAGTCCCCAGTTAACTTGCATGCAATATGTCGAGCTGGACTACAAGCCATTCATCTAACCACTTCGTCTAAGAGGTTGTTTCCGAGGCCGTTTCTGAGCTGCTCAGCAAGTGGAGGGGAGAATCTTGGTATTAGAACACGATTTGTTCCCTTTTGCAGCTCTATCTATTTTATCTGCCTTGAACAAACTCGCAGATATGGCGTCGCCATCGACGACTGAGGATGATTCTAAGTAAAGGAAGCCTCTAATTCACGCTTAGGATTCAAAACATCTTTGACATCCACTCCTCTACCAGTATATGGTGGGGCCGTTCTCCTACTTTGCCGAATGGTCCTTTACTACATCATCTACTATACGATCTGCCCTCTCTACAACATTCGTCTTGTCGAAGAACCTTGAAATGAAGATAACCGCCCTGCGGGGCCCCTCGCTCTAGACCGTGCGTCCGAGGGAGAGACCGCGAGCTATTATATAATGTAATGCACGAGAAAGTACTGAGTTCTGACCATCCTATATTGTCTGTCGTACTGACGAATACTCGGTTTATACAGGACGCGAACTTGATCAGAGAAACTCGGAGTATCTTTCTTTTTTTTCGGTCTGTATCAGCAACGGTAAACCAAGCCCTTAGATTACCATTTAGATTACCATGATCTTTCATTAAGGAGTGATACTATCGTACGTTCGGTTCTCTACTCGAATTTCTACCGCCTTAGACCCTGTACCGCCTTCGACTCCCAAAAGAATAATTGCGTTCGTTAACATTGCCCCCTGCTCCAGTTGCCAAGATTGGATGGCCTTATCTGTTGAGGGGTCATAAGCAATACACTAAGCATTTGATAGGGTGCTGCTTTGCTTGGTTTGGATGGGGATTATCATATGTCCTGGGTCTTCTCTCTAAGCGAACTGATTGCTTTTCAAGGTTTTGTTGATGGTATAAATATACGAGCTTCTTGGTATCAGCCTTTCGTCATTCCCATCAGGTAGAAGACTTTGTCTTCGACGTGTGGATAGGTAAACCTTCTGAAATAACTAGGCCTAAGCGAGTTGACTTTCTTACAACTACATATGCTCCACCTTCAGGCCCTAGTTCGTAATGTTGGGTAAGGTTGGATTTTCTGGTGTGAGAGGTGTCGCATTTCCAGAAGAAATTCACTGACGTATCACAGGATGAATATACGATTGACCAAGTATGTATATCATTCTTGTGGTCTTGATATTGCTCTTGGGAGACTGTTAGGAAATTGATCTGGCCCTCCTTTACCCTGTACCTGATCCCGAGGATCACCCTGTTCTCAGCAAGCATCCGCGACTATTATCCACTGTTGCAGGCAACGTCTCTGACCACTCCCTTGTCTTGCAATCTTATTTCGATGGACCCTTTTAACAGCTGGTGTACAGACAACTGTGTTCCTGTCACGATCCTCCATTACCTTGTCTAATCCGCCTGCGTTCCCTTCCTGTTGTTCTCCAGGTCTTGATCTTTGCTATTTTGGTTTCCCAGTCTACTTTAGGGTTGTTCCCGGGAGACGATTGTGCTTCAAGCACAATAACCATATTCTTGCTTATCATCCTTGAGGTTTCCTGTGGTGGATTTGTGTAGTGTGTCTTTATTCTTTATCGTCTACTGATATTGCCATGACGTTCATTGTCATCAGTGGTGAATGTGTTCTACTTTATCAACCAGGAACGTCCAGACCCACAGAGTGCAGCAGGACAAAGATCAGCAGAGGCGCGCTCTGTCAAGGCTTGTAGAGCCATATCTACTTACATTTCAAACCATTTCTAATGAGTTTGATGCTTGTTTACCTGTGTCGAACGATGGTGATCTGGTGCTAGCACGCTGGTTTTAGATCCATCTTGAATCCAAATCCAAAAGCACCCTTGAGAAATGGCAACTAACGAGATATGAGGGTCATATACTCAAGGACTGTCTTCCAATTGCGAAGTTGCGTTTGCGACAGGCAGTCTAAGGTTTCCATGGGCATTCTGTTATTTCAAACATATTCAGCCATTCCATATTGGTACACTATTCTTGTGATGACCTCCCAGCAAACTTATTTCTTCTGCGACCACGTCATGTACATCTGTATGTAAACGCTCCGTAAAGGATCTTCGGCTTCTTGAAAAAGTTTGTCGGTCAGTTCGGAAGTGATATCATCGGCGAACCACTGGAGGAATTTCGACTCTACCAAAGCTCGGCGGAAAGACGTCCAGAGTACTTGGCCTATCCACCGGGTATTGGGATCTGGATGACTCAATGCTTGATTTTCCATTATGAACACACTGTTTCAGTGACTTGCCATCATCTTTTCCGTTTGTAGGACACTTAATTCCAATGTTGTGGACTTCACTTGAAGAAGGATTGAATAATCAGTAATGGTCTACATTTTGAAGCAAGGTATCGAAGAAACTCACGATAAGCTTTCCAGTCCTTTGAGAACTGGATAAAGCGATGAAGCAGCGAGAACATCTATGTTTTTAGACCTCGAAGATGAGAGGTACTTTTCATTGAAGACTTTTAAGGACGGCCCCAAATCCCGAGGACCATCATCATAAAAATGACCATCTAATTCCTCGATCCAGAGCCATCCTCCAGGTTTCAGGAGAGATACGACATTCTTAAGTACATTTTTCCAATCAGGGAGCTGGGTGGGAGTGAGATGAATGCGCCATCGTAAGACGATAGGAAAAGATGTACGTGCGCAAAGATTAACCGTGCATGAACGATATCAAAACTCTCTGGTTCGAAGGGCAATTGATTCGTGACGTCAAGTTTCAGGAATAGCATGTTTGGAGGTAGAGGACGTGGAGGTAAGGGGGATTTGTCAATGGCAATTACTGTAGCTTCAGGATATGTCTGTGCAGCCTGAATGGCCCTTTGTATAACATTGAAAAGTATGAATGTCCGCTACGGACTAGACATACCAAGCACCGCTTCCACAGCTATAGATGAAATCGATGAGCCTATGAATGCTATCTAGGCTCAGCCAAATTTGACGATCCCTCACCCGAGCTCAAGCATTCTCTTGATGTTCTGGATATGTGGGCACAAGGTAAGCTTGTGGCCTAGGTAAGTGTCGATTCCCTTGTGCATTTCATCTAACCTAATATTCAAGCAGAAAGATGAGCTACAGCTTTGGATAGAATGTAATAGAAACAAGGTTACCTCTCCCATTCTGGAGCAGAGTTCTAGTTTTGGATAAGTCTAGTATACCACAAGAGAGGTAGACTGACTGTCAGATAATATGGCTCGCTCGTATTATGGGACATAGGAGTCGTATCAATGAGCGTCATTGAAAGTGCAAAATCGCGGATTATCACGATTTCTTATATACGACTGGTTTAACTCTGGGAAAAAATCTTCCCAAAAATAAAGGAGACTGGTGAGGATTTGCGTCGTCAGCTCTATGTGTTCTAACGCTCGAGTTGCTGCCGAGCGGAAGTAGTCTATTTGTTTGTTCGTATTGTATTCCGTCTTGCTTGTAGTCTATTTACTTCTCCGATGCAGTAGTCCTTTTTTATTTGTTCTGGGGGAGGGGTCCGTCAGGACCCTTGGCTCGAAGTTTCGTCTCGTGTCTGTATGTGGTCCGCGTGAGTTTCGATTCCCTTTCTTTGTAAGGAGCCCGCGACGCGTCGAGCAAAGCGCAGACCCCCTCTGTGTAGGACCAGAGCATACCTTAGCGAACTGGAGATAACGTCACTGTTATCCTCAATATGTCCTCCATAGCCTCGGAGTCTTGCAGGTACTTTGCCAGCACTACCGCATGTTTCCTCAGGTACATGGCAAATGCATCACTACTCCAGCGCCCCATCACTTTCACCACTTTCAGTGGCACCCCCCATAGCAAATACTCCAGTACTGGACCTATGCATATGCCGTGGAACCTGAGGTGACCTATTCCTAGTTCTGCGGCAATTTAGTTCAGATGCCTAGCAAATGCTGTTCAGGTCAGTGGCCTGCTGCCATTGCCCCACCTATAGGCAAAGAGATGCATGTTGTCTGGAAAGTCATTGACATGCAGATGGTTCTCAAGAGCCTCCAATGGATCAACCTGGCTCTGTTGCTTTGCAAAGTATATGTCTTTATCTTCTGCTGCTACCTTTGTCTGTGGCAGGGAGACTACTGTGATTTTGTTACCCTGTCAATCTTTGCCTGTGCTAACATTGCACTTCTTGAGGTCAAAGGCCTTCTGGTTTGGCAGCACAAGTTCACCTATGCATGTCATGCCAAAAAAAGCTGCCTTCAAACAAGTGTTGATTGCTGCATCTTGTCAGGGGACTGGTTTTCGGACCATGTCCAACCCTACTCTGAGCTTAGTCCAATGATACGCCTATTCCTAGCAGATCCAACCGGCTGCTTGGCCCACCCTCTTCCATCTCTTAGTAGTCAGCCTTGATGAGTCATATGCATGGACCTTACTCAGCATTGATTATTGTTAGTCATACTTGTCATGACCCCCACCCCCGGGCCAACCTCCGGACCCAGCACAGCCCCAAGGACCACTCACATGACCCGACCCCCGGGAGGACCAGCCAACCCCAGGCCGTCACTCCAACCACCGGCAACCCCGCGGCCATCACCGATCACCGGCAACCCCCAAACCAGGACATCACCGACCCCTGGCACAGCCATCACCGTCCAGCAATCTCCACCCCGGACATCACCGACAACCCCGGGCGGCCCCAGGATGCGACCACATGGACACCACGCGCATCACTCAACACATCATTCAACGCGTCACCGCACAACATTCCACATGCCAGACACCGCCGGCACCATGCGTCCCGCTTCACAAAGCACCAGTCTCGCGTTCCACCTCACTGAGCTCCACGGCACCACATCTTCCCCCCACGCAGCGCCGCCGTGGCTCCTGGGACAGTGGCACGGCCGCTGCACACTACCTGACACCTGCAATGACCCCACACTGCCTATGTCCTGGACCGACCCTTAGACCTGTAGTCAGTATATAGGGACCCTGCAGGTGCTTGTTAGGGTAGTGTTGATATTACCTACATTTCGTACTTGCCTGCCTCGTCTCCTCGCATCTTTAGCTACCTTCTCATCAACTCGTCTCATCTCCGGTTACTATTCTGCCCTCTTCTAGTCTCTCCCCCTTATTCTTACTTGTTCTTCGTCCTTTAATCTATTCTTTCTCCTTCCCCTCCAGTTCCCACTTCTGAGTCTTGTCCCTTCTCCTCTGATCTCTATTCTTGCTTCCCCTTGCTCCCCTTTTTTCTACTCTCTCCCCGTTAGGCCCCGCCTAACCTAATCACGTCCCCGCCCCATCCAAACTAGTCCCGGAGCCAACCCTGGGACTCACCCTCAGCCCCGGAGCTTGCCCCTGACCCCCGGGACTCTTCCCTTGACCCCAGAGCCCGCTCCTCAGCCCCGGAGCTTCCCTCCATGCCTTTGTAGTACTTGCTTAACACTCCCCTGCACGCACCTGACCCCCAACACCCGTTCGAACCCTCACGCTCAAGCAACACTGACCGCCAGTAGACCCCACGTCTGCCACGTAAGGAATTGCCTAGTAGTTTGAGCCCCTGTGGTCAGCGGAACCTGACAATACTCCATTACATATTGGGGCCTGATTAGTAAACAGTATTAGTAATAACACAGCCACCAATGTAGTATATATAGGCAGCCTGTAGATAGAATATCCCCAGGCTGAACAATAGCAGTGTTCTCTTGGCCTATTCACCAAATTGACTGTAAGCTCTCTATCGATGTCTGACCCTCTGCTTGCTCTGCTTGCCCCTTGCCCAACTCTTGCTTGCCCCTGTGCCCGCCTGACTCTTGCTTGAGGCTTGCATTGCTGGCTCTGAGGAAGGAGTTCTGCAGACGTTTAGCCTTGCCCTTACAGGTTGTTCAGCCTCCTACACTGTCTGCCCTCTTAGCCCACAGTATCCAACCTATCCCCTATCATGTCTTCTGACTCTTGGTCTCCTTCTACCCCCACAATTAATACCCCTACAGTGGCCCCCTCTGCTTGCTCTTCCAATCCAGCCTCTGGTACGCCCCCCATTGTTGGGACTGGCCCTGCCATAATGCTTCACTGGACCATCAACTGGTTTTCTCTAATGCAGCAGATGCAGCTGACACTTGCCGCCCCTTGAACACAGACTAGCTGCTTTGGAAAGTGGACATGTCATTGCTACCACTGCCTGAACCGCTCCCAAGCATAGTAACGCTCTGGTCACTCATTGTTCTGCTCCTCCTGGCCGCCCTAAGCCCTCTGAGTCCGCTCAACCTCCTACCATACCCCCTCCACATATTCCTCAATGGGCTACATGCTCTACTTCTTATACTCCCCTGGCCGTCCCCCTCGCTCAGGATCTCCCCCCTACTGACAGTAAAGTCCCTTGCTTTGAATGTGCCCTTGAGCTCTCTAACTGTAAGGGCAACCTCTAGGGGTTGCAGCTCAGTCATGCAACTGGCAGGGGGGAATCCAAAGTGTATTAGAATGGTACCATACAACAGAAAATGTAGCTAATTACTTGGCAGAGGAGAATCTGAAGAGAACAAGTCTAGAGACTCCTCTGCCAGGGTGCAGTGCATCAAGCGCAGGCGCAGAGGCATGGAAATGTACTGTACAGCATGA
Organism: Termitomyces sp. T108; assembly: GCA_017657275.1. Taxonomy (NCBI): domain Eukaryota; kingdom Fungi; phylum Basidiomycota; class Agaricomycetes; order Agaricales; family Lyophyllaceae; genus Termitomyces; species Termitomyces sp. T108. The sequence goes on along the minus strand of JAGGAU010000129.1, from coordinate 1,237 downwards.
CCGCACCTAAACCCTAACCCTGGAGGAGGTCCAGAAATCTCTGGACTATTCCTGGACAACTCTGGAGATCCCAAAATGGAAATAGCCCTGGAGCATCCTGAAATGGAAGTCTGGAAATCTCCGAACTGCCCTGGAACAATTCCAGAGGTCCCAAAATGGAAGTCCCCTGACACCGACTCTCTTGTGGTGCATGTCATTGGACATCAGGGGTGGGGCCTTAAACAAGCCCATGACCTGTCTGGCTCCTGGCTGGCCACCTTCTCAGTTGTTTTGGCTGGTAGTGAAGGCTGACGTTTTGTCACTATCCAGGGCACTGACCAGCAGATTGGTGAAGCCCTTGTGGTCTTTGGAAAGCGCATCGCTAAGAAATGTGTGTGTGCACCACAGAAGCAGCGATCTGGCAAAGCTGTGCTCAGCAGTTGCTGCGCTGGCCCTATCTCAGGAACTCACATTGTCCACTCTGAAACCCTATCCCCAGTCCACACCGCCTCCTTTTCCTAGGGCTTCTATGCGCAACTCTACTCTGGACTTTTCTGAACCTTCTGATTGGGATACTCCGCCTTCTGTACCAACTCCAGCAGCATCCTACGGCCCCTTCTACCCTGACTCCAGCTCTGTTGTCCCCAATGGTTATCAACTACGCTTTTGGGCATTATGCTTGAGGCACCTCTGAGGCACCTCTGTGCAGCAGTAATACTGCTCAACACTCTCTCCTGACCCAGGAAAGATGAACACTGTTCATCAAGGCGACAAACCTAGAGGAGGGGCTGATGTTAGGGGACCAGTTTCCAGACCATGTCCAACCCTACTCCAAGCTTAGTCCAATGATATGCCTATTTCTAGCAGATCCAACCGGCTGCTCGGCCCACCCTTTCCCCTTCCATCTCTTAGTAGTCAGCCTTGATGAGTCATATGCATGGACCTTACTCAGCATTGATTATTGTTAGTCATACTCCATTTACCAGAGCCCAATTAGTAAACAGTATTAGTAATAACACAGCCACTGATGTAGTATATATAGCCAGCCTGTGGCTACAATATCCCCAGGCTGAACAATAGCAGTGTTCTCTTGGCCTATCCACTGAATCAACTGTAAGCTCTCTAGCGACGTCTGACTCTCTGCTTGCCCCTTGCCCAACTCTTGCTTGCCCCTGTGCCCACCTGACTCTTGCTTGACACTTGCATTGCTGGCTCTGTGGAAGGAGTTCCGCAGACGTTTAGCCTTGCCCTTACACAT
>JAGGAU010000128.1:0-31532 GCA_017657275.1 Termitomyces sp. T108 | reverse complement strand
AGAGGACTTAAACCAGTTCTTTCGCGGACCTACTTAGTGTGACCGTACGCTACCCTATTGGGAAGTCTACCGTTACATTATGAAACCAGAATTATTTCTCACCCCTAAGGTTCTTATCAATATCTCAAAGGCGTGTCTTCTTTGAGTACATCGAGGCCACCAGCCGACGGGGTGTCGTGACTAATGTGAACGTCCATATCGGCAGTAACTAGCTATGGGAGACTGGTCACCGGTCAAGTTTGATACAGCGATATGACATTCATTTTTATCAACATTTCGAAGGCGTGTCTTCTCTAGGTACATCGAGGTCGCCAACCGACAGTGTCGTGTGACTTATATGAACGTCCGTATCGGCAGTAACTAGGAGACCGCTGAAGTTTAAATCCAGCGATACAACATGTTCAGTGGCGTAAGGTCACGCAAGCCATGGAGAAAAGCCGGCGAAACAGAAAATTGAAAAAGCAAATGGCACGTGGGCATTACGGTGGGTGACTCGAGCGAAATGGATCAACCTGCATTAGAGCCGGAGGCTATTGGAATCCGCAGAACACTGTACTTTGACTCAAGTTGTATGCCATCCGGGACCAAGATAGCTCTCTCCACTTGTGTTTCATGTCTCTCCTAGGTTGAGTTTGAAGCCATATCTCTCGGGCTGTGAAGATGACCGAATCGTTTCCCGTCTTCCTGAACCCATCGTGACCGTTGGCATGTCGGCATTACCTAATCCATCACGGTACTCTCTTCCGGGTATTATCATGTCAGGGATTGTCAGCGGGTAGGAAGCCGCGATGCATGCCGTAAGGGCGTCTCTTATATACTGAGCTTTATATCCCATGAGGTACATCAACCTGTACCAATATGCCTCACAACGTTGATGATACGAGCCAGACATCTACACTCGATGCAAAAGAACCCACTCGCCCCGATACAGAGAAAACAACGCAGGAGGCGTCGCACACCAACGCCATTATCGTTGACTGGGATGGTCCAGATGATCCTTCTAATCCTAAAAAGTAGGGTAAATCATTATAAGAAAGCCAACATCATCGTTTATTGTTATTAGCTGGGCGTTTCGTAGAAAATGGGCAGCCACAGTCATTGTATCTGCTTTCACATTTATCTCTCCAATATCATCGTCAATGGTTGCGCCCGCGACTCTACAAGTTGCTCATGAATTTGGTGTGACGAGTACTGCCATCATTGCTATGATGACTTCAGTCTTTGTACTAGGCTATGGTAAGCTTTCTTCACAGTTTTCCTTCATTCAACACCTCTAAAGGTATTCACTTCGTATAGCCATCGGACCTCTAGTAAGCGGTTTTGACATTCTTTGCGATCTGAATGGTTGACATGTTCAGTTTTTGGGGCCAATGAGCGAGATATTCGGACGGTCGCGCGTACTTCAATTGTCGAACCTTTGGTATCTTGGTGCGTATATAATTCTCTTGTCATTGTCAAGAGGTCAACTTGTTATATAGCATGGAACTTGGGATGTGGTTTTGCACAAAACAAGGATCAGCTTATTGCCTTTAGACTACTCGCGGGTCTAGGTGGAAGTGCCCCTCTCGCTGTATGTGATGACTCGCCAAGCCGCAGTACAAAGGTTCTAATTTATGTATTTTCCAGATTGGGGGTGGTGTCATTGGAGATGTCTGGCATCCCGAGGAGCGTGGAAAAGCGATCTCCATTTACTCTTTAGCCCCATTGCTTGGCCCCGTCATTGGACCAGTCTGTGGTGCATGGTTAGTTTCTGAACAAGCCATTATGAACTTGCACTGAACTTATGATAGGATTGCTGAACGTTCGACTTGGCGGTGGGTGGTGCGTAGCCCCTGACCTTTGTCAAAAGTTTCACTAACAACGTGATGTAGTTTTGGTCAACGAGCATTGTCGATGCTATCATCCAAATTTTCGGCGTTTTCTTTCTTCAAGAAAGTAAATGGATCTGTCCGTCCACTACTAATATTTTTCTCACTGTTTTATCACAGCGTTCGCGCCATTGTTGCTTGCCCGTAAAGCTGCAGCAATTAAAAAGACAATTGATCCTGAGAAGGCACAAACTACTAACATATATACCATCTTTGAAGCGTCAGGAAAGCGAAGGTCAGTCGTCATTTAACTCATAAACTGGTCCTCGTTATATCTTTTCCCTCCAGTTGGGGTGATATCATCCGCAAATCCCTCACTCGTCCATTCCTCATTTTTTCTCGGGAACACATCATTCAGCTCCTCGGTGTATATATGGCCTTCATATACGGACTGATGTATAGTGCGTTCTTCCGCGTGGGATCCTGTCTGAAGCTCACACTACGACATCAGTGTTCCTTACCGCCATGCCTGGAATTTACGAGGGACAGTACCATGAGACGACGAGCATTGCGGGGTTGCATTATATTGCACTTGGCACCGGCCTATCAATCGCTGCCCAAGTTAATGCGCGCTACATGGATCGGATTTATATACATTTCAAAAACAAGAACAACGGTGTCGGAGAGCCTGAATTTCGTCTTCGTAAGCTCCATCACACATTGTCAAATCGGTCGAAGCTGAAATACTGTAGCATCCATGGTGCCTGGTACCATTGTTCTACCAGTCGGGCTCTTTATAACCGGATGGGCTGCCCAAAATAAGGTTCACTGGATTGTCACGGATATTGGTATTGCGTTGATTGGAGCGGGTATAATACTGCTATTCCAAGCGTCCCAGACGTACGTCGTCGACACCTTCACACTACACGCGGCTTCAGGTGAGTTTTTGCTTTTGTATCTCTATCGTTGTAGTTTTCATTCATTTGTCTCCTTTCATAGCTTTGGCGGCAGTGTCATTCTTACGTTCCCTCGCTGGGTTTGGATTTCCGCTTTTTGCTCCCGCTATGTACAATAAACTTGGATACGGAAAAGGAAACTCAGTACTTGCATGCATATCCATCGTGCTTGGATGCCCTGCGTAGGTTCTCATTTATATACTCACAGTTTCCTGACTGACTCGATGGATATAGACCCTGGTTATTCTGGAAATACGGGAAGAAAATCCGCATGAATAGCAAGTATGCTCGTAAAAGCTCCTGATGGAAGAACATGATTGGACCTTCTTGTGTCTACTTTACACCACAGATTTACGTCTTTAGCGTGTCACCTTTATATAACCACGGATACTCTATGGGCGGTAATCCCCCTCTTCCTTTTCAATACTGTATACCTGTAATAATTAGATTTTGCTGCGTACATTTAGCTTTGCAAACATAATCTCAAACATGTAGTAAGCATGAATGGCTCATGAGAGACAGTCACAGTTTTTTTGGACATGGGGAGTGGGAGGATATTCCCGCTACTTGTAATGGGGTTAATTACGTAGGGTCCGCGACTCTCGCAACCGGGTGAAAACTAAACGAGAACGGTCACGACGGGAAAGAGTGCAACTTATAACGAGAACCAGGTCGACGGGTAAATAAAGTTTGACGAAGCAACGAGCACAAAGTTCACCGCCCTTCGATGTAAAGTAGAAACCGTTGAGCCTTTGACGACTCATATACGCAGTCAGCAAGACGCAATAGGTTAACAACGATCCAGATCAATTGCTAACGTCTCCTAGTAGCCAATGATGCCTTGACTTCATCAAGCGCTACTTCACAGTCCAGGACAGAAAGGATCGGGCTACATTTTGCACCTTCAATGCAAGGACACGCTCCGAGCTCCCAATCAATTGAATCCCCAACAATGCATAAGATGATTGGGCATTGAAGATATCGTTGTACTCGTACGTCAGGGCAAGTTGGCACCTGCAAGTCGTTTGGGGCGTTGACGTATGCGCGTCAAATATCGCCTATTTTCAGTCCTTCCGAGTGAGTTCGCGTGTGCCGATGATCGTCCTGGTGTAACTTTCAGGTATGGTACCAGATGTGAATCCATCGGAACGCCACTGCGTGTGCCCGAAATCGATATTTCTTAACTCTTGAGTCCAACTTGATAGTTCTTTGCACCACTGATCTTCTCCCAATTCCGGTCCTTGTTACCGTAAGGCATATTGTACTATAACGATGGCGATGCAGACACCAAAGATATCACCAGTATGGAGTGCTTGAGTGAGATCGATTCCTCGGGGGTGGGGTTGGAATGTCATTCAAGACATTCCCTCCAGGTGTTCGAGTATCAGGTCCTCAAGCAAAACTGGAGGATCTTGTGCTTAAATGCTTGCATGTTCGATGATGTCAGGCGTCTGGCGCGTCATTCAGTACCTGTATTCCCGAGCTGCATCCCAACCTAATCAAGTGCCGAATAAATCGGCTCCAGATTACGCTCTCGAGCTTCGGAAGGGACCAAGTATCTGGTTGATCCTGCAGTAGGACCGAACATACTTTTAGGTTTGGTTGCAAGCATCGATTGGGCAAGTGGCTGGTGTTGTTCTGAAGCAGACGTGAAGACGAACTTGGGAATGGCCGAAACTGCGGGTTCAACGGACCCTTTCTCCGTAAGTACCATGTCCCCATTCAAACTTCCACCTTCCAATTCTCAAGATTTAATCCTCCCGTATGTCGACAAGGAATCCCCTCACGGTCCATCCGTCTATGCGTACCTTGTAAACTGGTAAATAATTGACCACAAGCGTGACGGGCGGATAGTATAGCTCCGTGCTCCAGGAGGGTAGAGGGAGGAGAATGCGTCCGGGGGTTTCATGGGCTGCAGAGCGCGTGCGAGGCAGTGACGGAGGGGCATCTGATGGGGCTCAAGTACCACCAAAGGGGTGCGTTGATGTCTGCGGCCAGGTCATTAAGGTTCCAACGATGTGAGGGTGCATGTGAGAGGTGCCGGTGATATTCTACCCTGGCGCAGGAAACCACGTCGGTGCAGGCAGCGATTATGAACTGATGGACAGATGTTTGCACTTTGGAAAAAGGAAATTTTGGCGTGGAAATTGAAAAATGCAAAGATCTTTCAAGGACTCTTGCAAGGTTTCCGGGAAAACTCCGAATCAGTGTGCTCACTTAACAAACAAGCCGAACAGAGTTTTCTCATTCCCAGAAAGCGTCAAAGTGTCACCCGATTGCTACTTGTCTGGTGTTCTCGGCATCAGCACTATAGATGCGTTTGCCGTGAGCATTGGTTCTGCAGATGCCGTAACTTCTACCTCGTAAATCTGGTCATAAACCATACTGAACCCCTTCCGAGACTGGTATTCATATTCAATTACTCGAACCTTTATCATTTTCAACGTCTGCAAAATATCATGACATTCCATATATCATCCTGAATCTCTCACAGTCACGAACCACCCGAGTGTGGGTCAGAAGCATATGCTTGTGCTTGGATATTGTAAAGAGTGGCATATTCCCCCTGCAGGGCAAGCAGATCTTTGTGAGAACCGGATTCTACGATTTTTCCATCCTTCATGCATCTTTTTTGTAGCAATGTCAATAGCAACCAGCAGTTGATACGGACTTAGAACACACATAATTAGATCTGCATGTTTAGTAAGGTGCCCAAAGCGATGGGTAACGAATATCATGGTCCTTCCATCTTGTTCGGCCCTCAGCCCGTTGAACAGCTCAAGCTCTCCGCGCGGATCCAGTGCTGAACTAGGTTCGTCGACTGCTACAAATCTGATGTTTGGATTTCTTAGACGCATGAAAGTTCGTGACCTAGACAAAAGTCAGTGAAAACCTTGATGGGCAAGGAATGCAAACACTTACGCCACCAATCGTTGTTTCTCACCGCCTGACAGCAATTCAAAAAAAAAAAAATTGAGGTTGGACTGGGACGCACCAGACACATCTGAATGCAACTCTGTTCCGTCAAGAATGTCTTGTAGGGCCTGATGCTGAGGAAGTTCAATTCCAAATGATGTGGCGGATTTAACTGGGGAGAGGACAGTAGCGAGCCCGTCGCTCATGTGTGCAACCACACTGCTGGCACCTCCCTTCTCCACAGCAGTATTGATCATTTCTTCATCCGTAGCACACGCAGCGTATCCAAGGCCAATATTCTCGGCTAGAGAGAGTGGCCAAATTGAATGATCCTGACCTAGAGTCGACGCGATGTTACGAAGACTTGCGATTTTGTAGGTCTGGATGGGGAGACCATCTAGTAGTAATTCTCCCGAGGTCACGTCATATGTGCGTGTCAAGAGCCTGATCAATGTTGACTTTCCACTCCCGTTGGCACCGACGACGACGACAAGCTGTCCTGCTTTGATGTCCATTGATATATCTCTCAAAGCGCCGTCCTTAGACTGGGAGCCAGGATAGCTAAACGAGACATTCCTGATATTCCCGAGTTCAAGGTCGTGCCGTACCCAGGAGTAAACAAGAAACATACCGGAACTGGAAAGAGATGCCCTTGGTGTCAGGAGGAGGCTGATAATCGACTGTGCCATCGACCAACCGAAGAGACTCTACGTGATAAAGGCTTTTGATTGTCTCTAGTGTAAACAGAATGCTTGAGAGCATTTGAAGTGTAGTCTGTATACTCCCTGTCAAGGTTGAGGATTGTTGACGAAGTATTGCGAGCGCCGAAAGCGAATGAGAGGAAGGGTCCAGGAGAGCACAACATGTGAAATAGAGCTGGAGATTGTATCTGATTGAAGAACCATATCGACAAAGTGCAAACTTACGACTGGGACTTCCCCAGAAAGAGAGCGGAATATTTGAAACCAGATAGAATCTTCGAGTCGAACCTCACCCACGGGAAAGCCGGTGAAAAGAGATCCTAGCCGCTGACGGGACTTCTTGAACTCTAAGAAAAGGATGATGAGCACTATATCTTCATTCTCTTGATGTGATTCATGCCATTCAGGATATGGTCAGCAATATTGTTGTTCACGATGTCCTCTCGATAACGAGTATGTCCGCCAAGACTTCCAAGAGCCTTAAGCTGAATATAATCCTTGTTGTCCGCGATAATGATCATCGCTTAAGACTGCATGATCAGACAAAATGTGGACACTTGGAGCGTTCAACTAGCTCACCTTGTGACCATTGGTATCTCGCAATTATCTCTACGATCGGATAGATCAAGCATAAAGTAGTAAACACCGTCCCACCATGTTGCTGGTAAAAGATGGATGTGAGAACAGTGAACACACCGAGGACGCCGACGAGTGCTTCGATTGTTTCAGAAAAGCACAACCAACCCAGGAAGGGACTAGGTCTGTAGGTTTTGAGGTCTAGATCGAAGATTTCAACATGGAATGCAAGGCACATAAGTCGACGAACTTTCTAAAGTACAAACATCATAGCGCAGGTTCTCTGGTCCAGGTGACGATTTCGATCAGAAAACAGGGATTCACTGTAACTGAATTCACACAAACCTCTCAGCAAGTGTTCCTCGAAGAATAGCTCCACTTGCGATGTCAATCTTGGCACAAAATAATTACTGTATGGTATCGAAATGTAAATAGGCAGATATTAGCCAGCAAGAATTTACCATACCATACAGCAGACAAAAGGCTTGACAACATTACACACATTATATGCGCTATGATCGCTCGAAAAACAACTAAAGGTCTCCCACTCCCGTCGCGAAGGTACAATTCCAACTCCAAGTCGATAGTATCAGCGTTTGAAATCGCAGAATACCAAGCATGGTGCATAACGTACCTGGACATAGAGTTGTGAGGACACGTACATCATGATTCCAGGTTCGATACCCTTCCATACCCTCGATGCGAGATGAAGGAGAACTAGGGGTGGATTCACATGATAGATGTCCCACAGCAGTCTAAAGACGTATGGTGCCGCAGAAGCATACTTGGTCCATTCCTTCAAGAACATCTGTTCCAAGGACATGGCTTGCTCTTTAAGCGTCAAAATCTCCCACACACCGAAGGTTTTTCTGATGATAACGGGTGTAGTCCCTTTAGGCGGAGACTCATCCTTTTGAATGGGTTTCTCATCGATCATGGTGGGGCACGGAGGGGAGTTCAAAGGCGTGAGGCATTTAAAAGGATTCTTGGGCGCTACCTAAAGGGCCGCATGATTCGGCATACTTACCCCAGGTAGCGATGGATAGATTTTCTGTCATAAGGCGCCTCGATTGACATTTGAGTCTTGGTCGGGTCTTACATAACTCATGGTTATGCAACGGGACTCTAGGGATACGTTATTGGCTACAACCCTCGCATTGTCAGAAGGAAGGGGAGCGAGCGTTTCGCCTAGGAATGCAAAGTGGTGTATATCCAGCAACATGCATGTATCGATTCAAATTGTTTGATTTGCGCAAGTCGTAGCCAAGTTGTGTGACACCGTGACTGTACGCGTTCTCCAACTTTTCTTTACCAAGTTCATGTCGAGCTCACTGTCGAGCACGACGCCCGTGAGGGCAATCACGACGACACTTCTAACGAGATCGTTACCCTCTGTTCCATCTTCTAGCCAGAATTATGAACCCATTGTCAAGTCCATCCTTAGAACACGTCTGATAGGAAAGGTCTTCCTCTATTCGCTCATTTCTTCTTGGATCTTCACCTCGACATGGTCAATATGGAATCTGGGAGGAGTTACACATCTTGGGTTGTCGGGGGCTCTATATGTCTCGTTTGGCCCATGGACGCTGTTGATTGCATTGTTAAGTTGGACCACAGCTGCATTGCCGGCGGCTGTTTTGCGGAAAGTGTATCTGAGTCGTAAGTGTTCGTCAATGTTCTTAAGTTGTTCGTTCTCCTGACATAATAGCCGAAAGCGACGCGTGCGCCTGCGACTTCCTTATCGACATTGGTAAAAGCCTCTCTCACAAAACCAGCCACAGTAAACTCCTCTATCACTTATGCGTTGTCTGCTGTGGTGGCCCTTGCACTTCATGTCGGACTCTCTTACGTGACAGGTAATGGGAACCAAGGATTGACGATTTTTGTTAAGTCAAAGTGCGTCTTTACTAAAGCGCGTTTATTGTTCATCTCTTCTAACACAAGTTCCACAGAAAACATCCTTTGTATCTCAACGGCCGCCTTCTCTTCGTAGTTTTGTCGCAAATCTTCGCTGCCCTTGCCTTCTCGCTTCGTAACATAACACTAGATAGATTCGTGTTCCGCTGGGCACGCGAATCCACCACCCGACGATTTAACATTGGTGACATCGTGCAGTCTATCGTCGTAGCAGGACTGCTTGCAACCCTAGTACTGCCTCTTGCGGCTCTTGTCTTCGGTTTCGTGCGCGTAGCACTACCTTTTCTTTACAAGCTACCGTTCCTGCATATTTTCTTGCGACCGTTCACAGCTCACTTTCTCCGAGGGCCCTGGACGATATTCCTTCCTTTTCGCCATGTCTTCTTGCTCGCAAGAGCATGGTTCCTCGCGTTCGCAACACTTGTAGCCTGGGAATTCCCTAATGCAATCTTTGACACATTCATCTACAACGTAAGCCGCTCCTTATACTCTCAAATGTGCCTATCCTGACGATCATCTCAGCCACTCTCGATAAACGGCGCCACCACCGAGTCAAACGTGACCCTTGTGTCCGGTATATCCTCAGCCGACTTAGGATACCGCTACCTGGCATACAAGGACATCCAACGATTCTCGTCGGCTGAGTCGGAAACTGCAGCAAATCTCCGTTCCTCTCTGTTCAATGACCAAAAGTATAATCCTAATTTATGGAGTCACCTCGTACGAGAGAGTCTTCTCTTCCTCGGGAAGGACTACCAGCACCTCCTCCGCCGCGGAAAACCCGCACCACCCCTCAAGCCGTCAACACCCGCGGCACTAGCCACTCCCTCGCGCCCTTCAGTCATCACAAATCAGACTCCATTAATCCGGACGTCGATATTCAAATCGAGCAAGCAGGCTTCCCCGATGCGGACTGCTGTAGGATCGCTTGGATCAGACGGGCCACTGGCTCAAGCTCTCGACGCAGGAACGGCGGCTACGCATATACCCGAGCTATTTAAATCTGTTGAAGCGGCAGTATTGCCGGCGCCAAAGAAGGAGGAAGTGAAGAAGAACGTAGAAAAGGTTGAAGGTACTGTGGTTCGCTACGTAAAGCAGGCGAAGGGGGAGCTTCGCAAGGTTGTTGTGTCCAGCATACCTGTGTGGGTCAATGAGCTTGGGATGCAGGTTGATACGTGGTGGAATAAAGAACGACTGGAAAAGACCGCACAGAGTTGTTTGCCTAATGTGGAACTGGATGTAGTAATCGTGGATGGTATGTCTGCACTTTCGTTTTCTCAGTCTGACACCAGGTCCTGATGTCCACATTACAGTCCTGTCAACTTTGGTGTGTGCGTCGTTGACAGAGGACAAATATGGTATCGTTCAGCGGGATATTCCCAGAATCCTGGAGGCTATGTTGTCTTTCCTCTCTGCGATCCAGACATACCACTTTGAAGTGCGATCTAAGTATATTCCACCTGTGCAAGATCAAGTGTACACTCCGGAACAAATTGCAGAGTCTGAGGCGATTCGCGTAGAGGTGGAACAGGCGTGCGATGTACTCGATCCTCTCAGCGAGTGTACGTCTAATATAGTTCTGGATCTGGTAACTCTGTTGACTTTGTTCATCCGATTCGGCTTCTAGATTTAAGAGCTGGCATTGCGAGGATTGTCAGAACGTTTGGGGATAAGCTTCTTGCGTTCAAATTCCCTCCGAGGATAGCAGAAAAGCTTCAGCCGTTTATCGAGTACTGCTAGCTGGCGATGGTGTGGGTATTGCGAGGCCATTTATACCAGCGTCTAGCGTAGACGATAGCATATATCGGTCCGTGTTAAACCCAACTATATAAAACGATGTAAGATTGAACAACAAAGCCTTTACAGTCAGCCGCCTTGAGATGTTATATAAAATGGCGTCAAAAGTGGCTGACCTCGATCTCATCTTTGCTGGGAACGTCACAGAAACATGCCGAAGAAAGTGTCAAGGCCTTCCAAACGCAGCTCTCCAAGGCGTGAAACTCCTGCTGGTGGTCGACGATTTTTCTTCAAGCTTGAACTTCTCAAAAAGCGTCGTACGCATCGACCACTCGACTACGACAACCTCGATCCAATAATCGATACACCTCCTGAAAAGGTTCCTGTACGAAACCTCTTCCAATCGACGCACATGGATGGGAAAGAAAACAAGCCATCCTTGCCCCCGTCGGCCCTAGTACCGACCTTTCCTATTCACAAAACGCCCTGGCCCGAGCGCGTAGCACTTATCAACGAAGACCACACCGAAGACGCCGTCGTAATCACTACACTCGACACAGTCCCGTTCTGCTGCCATGAAGACCTCATCACGATGTCTCGCAAGCAACTCATCGGCGTCGCGCTTGCTCTTAACGCGCGCTTACCAGTTGTGCTGGCGATTGATACAGACGAAGCGTTAGCTACGAGTTGGATTAGAGCGTCGATTGAGAGGGTTGTGGGTATTCGGGCCGATGTTCCCCGAGCGCCGAAGGTTGTAAAAGTCTTAAAAGATTTTAATGGGTCGTTGGAAAGAAAGGGGAAGGGTGCAGGTTCTGGTGTGAAGATGGACAGGACGCCCCCGACGAGTCCTTTGGCGAGCCGAAATCTGCAATTTGGAAGTTTGGTCAGTCCGGGCCTCGACAGGCTTGTTGAGGAGGATGAGGAGGAGGATGACGAAGAAGAGGTGGACAGGCTTTCAAAGAGACGCAAGCTGGTTTTCGAAGACACTGGTGGAGAAAGCGATTCCGATGTGGCTATGGCTTCTGATCAAGAACAGACACCAACACCTCTCCCTCAACGCCTTCGCTCGTGTTTTTCAAGAGTGGAGATCTCGCCGTCGCCTAGACCAACAAAAGTTCTTCGATCTCGAAGCCAGACGGTCGAGACAGTGACCGCCATCGATACGTCCCTTATGTACGAGGGGAGGCTACAAGCTCGCTATCAGCGCAAACCGAATCAAGGCAAGGTGCAGGTTAAGACCGATGAAGAGCCTTTGCCACCGATTGGCGCTTCGAGACGATCTGGACGTCTACGACCTATATCCAGACCCCGCCCCCTTCTCCCTGCGGAGCTTAGTACACTCGCTAGTGGAGCGAAAAGGAAAAGAAAGGTTGATTTACTCAGAGGAGAAGCTGCTCAACACTTCATGTCGGGAATCAACAGGATGATTATGAGGAGTGGCAATGAATTAGACTCTGACAGCATGGATATCGGTGTGTGAGATTTTGAAAGCTTGAATGGATTTAAACCGTGCATATGTAAACTTTGAATGGACTTTTTAGCCAGCATTTGTCACTTTCACATGCAGAGTAGTGTATGGGGGTTTCGGATTCGAAAATCCCGCAGTATACGCCTTGAAAAAATTCTGTTATGAATACTCGGAAGATGATCGTGTTGATGTCACTTACGGCCGTCGTACTGCGGCCCAGGAAACCCGGAAAAAAAGATGATCAGGGTGGCGCAGATGAATAAGGGAATAAGGATCGCTGGCCTTTGCAGTTTTCAGATTTCCATGTCTTGCGTACTGCTTGCACTTCACATAATTATGTGACACGAACACGACGTCGACCTTACTTGCCTTTGTAGTCTAATCTCCGTTACTGTATTATCCCTGATGGAATAGATAATCGAGGTCAACTTTAAAGGACTCCTCCCTTCACTATTTTTTATACACAACATACGACAGAATATATTTCAAATGGCTCAAGGGAGCCGACAGCGGTTTTCCGTAACCCAGGACCCCATTCGGGCAGTGTCTCCTGTGACTTTACATGTCACAACTTTCGGTCTTGAAAATGAAGAAGTCGCACGGACCACCAATTGCACCCACACCCTGTAATTCGAATGAACATACGCTAATGTGTGCAGATCTGTAGACGCTAGTGCGTAGGCTCTTCTATAAAAGACATAGATGAAAGAGGATATAATCTCGTGATTTGAATTACCTTATTCTTCTTGATCCATTTATACCAGTATGTCCAGGTATGAGCGATGGCTTCCGATGCAATAGATTTCAAAATGTACTTTACAGCCGTTTTCAAATCGATAGGGTCCCAAATTCTGATATTTGGCCCAACCTTGCACTTCAGCCAAACAATCACGAGTTGCAGGTCGGATTTTCTGTCAGCTGTCCTCGTTCAAATTTTTCACACTGAGGCATAGTTTCAGGCAATCGGTAGCGTGCCCATTCTGGTGGATAGTGATATTGATTTGCCATGGCATGACAAGAGACTTTGTAAGATGCGAGAATAAAAGACGGATTCAACGAAGTCACGAGTTGACTATAAACAGTAATGTTTGGCCGAAGCGATTAAGGTTGGGCCAAATGTCAGAATTTGGGAACCTGCCTATCGATTTGAAAACGAGCTGTAAGGGAGTAAGCGTCATCGCTATAGCGAGTCAGCACACACACATGCTTAACGCACGTTTGTCGCGCCATGGGATCAGAAGGCACACCACACAAGTAGCCGTCAACAGGTTCAAATCAAGGTGTACATAGGCCATAATCTATCTCTTCAGGACAAGCCGAGATAAGCCCTGAAGCAGAACACACGTGCGGTCTTCAAAGTCAGAATACTGGACTTGATGTAAGCCTGTCATTTAAGTACCTTAGTGATGTGCCATCGCGTCTAAGGCGCTACTTTCACCCCATCTGATGCTATTGGCCTTTGGACTGGCCCATGCTTTCTACGTTCCTCCCAGTTGACTTACGGTTGCTCTGCGACCTCGCCTTCACCCCTTTCAGCCTTTCAATCGTGGGCCTCGTTTTGCTTGTACATGTCCTCGCTCCATTTTTTCCGGAGGCAAAGCACTTGGCGTGGGTCATGTCGACATTTTCCAGCTTAATGATGAGTATCGTGAGCTTGCCGTTCGTTTGGGACTATTTTCTGAGTGGAGGAAGCCTCAAACATGTGAGGGCCTTACCAGAGTTGGCATATCCTGCGACCCGCTTTTTCCAGGCGTATCTTTTCTGGTAGCTGTCATACCGGTTATTTGTGTGTACGACTGACTATAGATTCTCCTAGTGATCTCTTTATCGGATCGATCTATTACCGCTCGCATATCTCCTTGCTTGCGGGATGGATTCATCATCCCTTCTACGTCTTGGTGGTCGAACTTATTATTCGGCTCTCCTGGCCTCACCTATTTTGTTTATGTGCGGTTATGGAGGTATGGAAACTTCAGAATACGATTTTTTCTCATGAGCACTTATTAGATTGGAAGATCCCCACCTTTGTCCTCGGAATCTCGACTCTCTTCCCCCGTATGAGGAACAACGTTCTCTTTGCCGTCTGCTTTTTCACGACTCGCATCGTATTCCACATTGTCCTTGGTATTTCGTTGGTGTTTGAAGGGAACAGGAGCGCTGTTACAGGCGGTTCATACATTCCTGTCATCCTGCTCGCATTTATCTTCCCGATCCACTTTATATGGTTCATAGGGTGTATCAGAGGCTTCATTTTCCGTGCTCGTCGGAAGACATTCCTTGTCTCATTAACGCAAGTTGTCTCTCTGGGGCCTGTACCTGCATCTCCATCCATACGAACTTCTTCCGTTTCATTTATACCCCCTGCTCCTCTTCGCCGCCTCTTGCATTGTCATCAAACATTCGAAACAGCATTTCGATCGTTTCAATACCATTTTCTTGAATCATCGACTTCGAAGCGTATGATAATCTCTAATGCCGTCTCTGCATATATGCCCCGCCGCGAGACTCTGTATGAGTGGGTTGGCCTTGGGCAGCAACAGAGAAGGAGAATCCCAACGGGCGATTAGTTCCAATGTCTATTGCTTTTCTGGTTCTGCCATTACCTGCTTCATAATCTCATCATCTGTGGAATATTCTTTTCAATATATTGTAGAAATGAACGGTGAACGGACTTCTTCAGTGCGTTTAATCGTCTATCCGTACATCTATCTCCACTTTTAGATATCATCACCACTCATGTATCACTTTCATCTAGAGTTTACGACTGCCATGATGACCTTACAATATCATCGATTTCCCAGTTTTGTATAGTCCATTTGTTCTGACATCGGAAGAACTTGGTTCTGTGCGGTAATCCTGCCGTGACGGAGTGACAATTAAAGTCGAACATCCTCGTATCCATATATCCAAGGAATCACGACGAAAGTTGCAATCCACCTTTCCCCTCTATTCAGCAATGCTTCTGTAAGTTTCGTTAAGCGGCAAGATATGTTTCTAAAGAAGTGATTATGTAGAGTGAAGTAGCAAAAACAAGGAGGGATCCGTGACTTCAGCGACTCCTTTATAATAGAGGGCACTGTTTGGGTGTCCTTCGTTGACCCAGGAATCCGGAGTTCTACACGGTCGCAAAAGAAGGAACCGGCTCTGAGTCTACGCTTCCCCTTCTAAAAGATACAAAACAAATGATAGACAAAATGCCTGACGCCCTGAGAAAGAGGATCAAGTACGCACGGGGTCCGGGCAAAGTGACTAAGAGAACAAGACAATTGTTCCAATCTTTGAAGATATTGATTATGTGAGCCTAACATGAAGTAATCTAGGCGAAGTAATCTACGCTTTTGATTCCCGGACACGTGCGAGAGATTGACTTACCGTTTCTTCCGAAATTTTAATGACTTGTATGCCTCTCTCCTAATTTCAAAGCTCAAGGGACAACCAGACAGTACAAAACAACCATTGGATATCTCCTGATAAGTACATACTCATTTTCTAGGTCTCTACTGGTATTTTGAATCGGTGCTTATCAAGTTGTAGCGAGATCACGGGTTGGTCCCGCTAATCTGCCGAGTGCTGCCGACGTGCCTTGCTAATTTTGTGTCAATCAATTTCCGCGCATCGGCAGACACGGCGTCATGTGACCTGACTAACACTGACTTCTTCGACTTCTGTTACTTCAGTAGTTATGTTGGGGTATGATTTCCAGTGATTGACGCATCAATGATCCATGAAAAACTACGCTCTGAGTAGTATACTTTTTCCTCACCCTGCCTGCACCTGGCGGACGCATTAGAATCCAGGATCGTCTCGCGTCACCTGATTCATCCTTGTAAGTCCGATCGGACCCTGTGGGCTAATTTCTGATTACAACTTTTACCCTTCGGCTGACTACCGCTGACCAGTGTATCCAGATATAATATCCTCTTGAAAATATGTTCCGGCTCAATTTTCGACTCGGCTCTCGTATAAGTCAGCCTCCAAAAGTGCGGTCGAGGCTCTATTTTTTATTTGCACTCCCCGTACTACAACTTTACCTGCACCATGTCGGATATGGTGCTACCACACAATTCCGCGGGTTCGTCAACGACAACGTTTGCTGATCCCTCGAACACGACCACCTCGGAACATAAAAACCTTGGACCAACCGAATCATCGGTCAGTCCTGGGCTGGAAAGAGAAATCACTCGCAATAAGCTAAGGACGGAGAAATATGGTGGTGACGACATCGAAGACCCTCCGGGACGAATGGCGAAGGAGACTCCTGATGCTCTTGGCTCTGAAACATCGATTGATAGCAGACAAGTCACATGGGATGGACCTGATGATCCAACTAATCCGCAAAATTGGTCGACGAAATACAAGTGGTTCGTCACAGTGGCTACTGCACTTATAACGGTCAACGTGTAAGTTTCAAGATTTTTAGCACGAATAATGAGTGTTATGAGTGTTATGAGTGTACTGACAATTTTCTTTTGCCGTCTTCCCAAGGACATTCGCATCCTCCGCGCCAACATCGACCATCACTGCACTTGTGACACAATTCAACATCACCCCCGAAACTGCATATCTAGTCACGACCACGTTCTTGTTGGGTTACATGGTTGGAGTATGTGTCATCCTGATACTTTCCCCAATTTTGCTGACTTCGTTATAGCCTCTCTTTTGGGGACCTGGTAGCGAACTGGTTGGTAGACGGCCCATTCTCGTCGTCACAATGGCTATATATACCATCTTCACTATTGGCCAAGCCCTTGCACAAAATATTGAGACCTTCTTGGTGACGCGTTTCATCTGTGGCTTCTTCGCTGTGGCGCCTCTGACGATTGGTGGCGGTGTGTTATTTTGCTGAAGCTCTTTTGTTGTATCCTTTTACATTCTGAAAATAGGGCTCATTGCTGATATCTGGTCGGCTGATGGTCGTGGACCGGCCACGAGCATGTTCACTGCTAGTGTCTTCATTGGCCCTGTGATTGGTCCCATAGTTAGTGGATAGTGAGTTTTTATTTACAACGACACTCTAGTAAACTTTGTATTGACTCCTTTCTTGAAGTATGATTGACAACCACGTTAGCTGGAGATGGGTATTCTGGGTGATGATGATTTTTGCAGGCGTCTGTACTATTGGCGTCATTGTTCTAGTTCCCGAATCCTATGCTCCAATCATTCTGTTGAAGAAGGTGCGTTCAACTCAGCGAAATTCCTACAGTCTTTGGTTACTGATTTTTTGACATGATCAAGGCGAAAAAACTACGAAAATTAGAACCGGTGGCCAACAAAGACATTTATGCTGAGCACGAGAAGCAAGACTGGTCCATCAGGGGTGTCATACACCGTACTCTTTTCCGTCCCTTCTACATGCTTTCCTTGGAACCTGTTTTGATCCTCATTACGATTTATCTTTCTCTTGTTTATGGTTTACTCTATGCTCGTACGTCATTCGGTACCTTCGGTTTGGCTGACGGTGACGTTATTCCTTTGTTTAGTATTCCAAGCCTTCCCTGTCATATTCATCCAGAGACGAGGTTTTACGATCGGGGAAGACGGTTTGATTTTCATCGGTGTTGGAATCGGAACCACTCTCGGTTCTTATCTCAACTACGTCTTGAGCAGTCATTATCCCCAACTCATTAAGAAGTGGAAGGGTTTCCCGCCTCCAGAGCAAAGGCTCTTGGGAGGAATGATCGGTGGGCCTGGTCTCGTCGTCGGTGCCTTCTGGTTAGGCTGGACAGGAGAGTATTCGAGCGTGCCGTGGTACGTCCCGGCACTCAGCACAATTCTAATTGGTATGAGTATCAGCATGATTTTCATGTCATTCCTGGTGCGTTGAGGATAATCATTTCTTGAAGTGCTTACTTATCGTTTTAATAGAGTTATCTCGTCGATACGTACTTGATGTATAGCGCGTCTGCTTTCGCGGCAAATACGGTTATTCGTTCGGCGGTAGCTGCTGCATTCCCTTTGTTCACTACCCAAATGTTCCAAAATGTAAGTATTCATATGAAGCATCGTTTATCACTTGCTTACCTACGCGTTAGCTGGGAGTTAACTGGGCTTCGACGCTTCTTGGTCTATTGGGTCTGATACTAGCGCCCAGTCCGTTCCTCTTCTACCGTTATGGGCCCCAAATCCGCATGAAGAGTCGATTTGCCCCTTGCACTGTATGTCCATTTATCGCAAACCACGGTCTTTTCTTTACCTCTGTTGCACAGGATCTTAAGATTGCGAAAGAAATTGCTGAGCAAGAGACAGAGAAAGGACAAGCCTCCGTTTGATTTATGTCTGACGACTCTCCTTCATTTTTGTTTGCATATCTATCATGAATCGTGGATCTATCATAACTCTCTTCTCGCATATTCATCATCCATAGACTGCATAGCTTGTATCAGTGTTCCTGCAGCCCATTCCTTCCCAGCATTTATTCGGATCAAAGCATCATACTGTACGACAGAATTTTCGTAGTATACTTGGCAACTACTCCTAAACAAAACTTGACACTCCTAATTGAATATTAATTGGGCTGTAGTTATAAGAAAGTCACACCGTCCTCCCAGAATACATCAGATACAAGGTTTTAAGTGAACGCTACCCACGAATGTGACTGCAATGTTCTTACTTAAGATGAGTAAAAAAACTCATCAGCGATTTCCTTGTAACATCATCAAAAATTATGCCGAGTTTCGCGGGCGACTTTGTAGTGAATTATTGAATGTGCTTTGTCTATAACGCCGACAAGCCACAATGCTGGGCTAAAAGGTGTGGGGGTGTATCATGGTGTCCTACGCCGGTAACATGTGATGATATGTGATGATACGCGTATAATGTCCTAATTCGTGAAGTATTATAGATATTTCTTCACAGACTTTGAATGTGTCGTGTGTGGCTGGCGTGATCATGTGAAGGTGTCAAATTAGGCGACGCGTTGTTTGGCAAGCTCATCTAGAAGTCAATTCCTTGTTTTCACTCATTGAACCATGTACTACGACCTCAATATTCCTGTTCCTAGTCTGCATCAGTCTGCTGGGTCGAATGTCTCGAAAAAAGGGAAGGGAAAGCAACAAACACCGGGTTCCGTGCCGGCGTTCAGCGTGACTCAAATAAATGCAGTCGAGGCGCGGATTGACCTCCTGGTGCGGTGTAAGTCTCTCGTTCCATGGATTAAGTTCCACTCAGTGACTTTTCAAGTAGGATACACGGTCTTTGCGTTTAACCAGTTTGTTGCCAAACGAGTGGATCAAAAGAGTCATATTAACACAGCAGAGGCTCTCGTCGATCAGCTCAGGAAAAGACAAGGACTCGTCTATCTGAGGCGTTTGAGCATCATACTTGACGGTGATAGTGAGAAAGGTTTTGGGCTGGTGAGCACTTGTGTTGGGAGCGATGTGTTTTCATCCTGACAATCGTCTTAGACAAATGCCAACGCCTCGATGTTCGCCTCATATGACTTGATAGGTCTTGTACCCTTGACACAAGCCACTTTCTCGCTCGCCTGTCTCACACACTCGATGCCATCGCCTTTGACTGCACACATAATATCTCTGCCTCTGACGTTACCCCGATTATCCTACCATCTCAAGCACACCTTGATTCGAACCGCCATAAAAAATGGAGCAGTTTTCGAAATCAGTTATGTTGGAGCGTTAGGAGGCGAACATCATCCCATTCTAGTTGGCGCAGACGGAGCCGAGAATGGTTCAGGAGCGAAGAAAAACTGGTGGGCGGCTGCCAAAGAATTGGTTCGTGTTACAAAGGGGAAAAGCCTTCTTATTAGTGGTGGCGTCATGGCTGATGCAGACCTGCGGGCGCCGAAAGACGTAGGAAACCTGTGTGTTCTCTCTCAAACGTTAGCGTCATCGATTGAACAATTCCCATAGTATAACAATACTTGGATTGGCTCAAGACGTATCGCATAGCTCGCTCACAAAAGTCCCCAAGTCCCTGGTGCTTCGAGCTCGTGAGTCTCACCATCCGCTTGAATGACTTCGTCTACATTTTATCCCCAGAGACACGCTTTACATACCGTGCGGTGTTCTCAGAACCAAAAGCCGTGATATCCCAAGGAGCGGATTCCTCAGTAACTAAAGAAGTAAATTCTGTGTCAACGGACAATGAACCCCAAGTAATCTTACCTGCGGAATCCGCCCCGTCTGTCTCTGTCTCTGGAGCCAGCACGCCTCAATCTCCGCCAAAGAAGCGTCCGCGGGAAGATATATCTGAAACAGGTACGGCAGTGGCCATGGATCGGTCAGGCGATACGCAAAAGAAACGCCGAAAAAAGAACAAGGGGCAGGCGTAAGGGACCTGTTCGCCTTGTATCGTACTAGTTGCCGACTTTATCAAAAGCAATGCGCTATCTTTTAAACTGATTAACGCCCAGAATAATAGGAAGCACCCATTTTGTTTGAAAAATTGTATACAGTGCGCTTTTCGCCTCAAATCTAACCTATACGACACAGTTATGTGTAATTCCTAAGTCTGTGCTCAATTGACTGTTATTAAGCTCCTGGCTATACAACACAGTTATGTCAGCGCCTCAATGATCTATTCCAATAACACAGGCAGCATGATCCTGTATTTCACTCTTGCACCAAACACATCGACATCTGTCATCATTTTATACGTGATCAGATTGCCCAGAATCACATCAAATTCAAGTATGTGTCGACCAAAGAAATGATAGCCAACAAAGCTGTGCATTCATCAAGTGCCATGAAAATCGTGGGCTATGTTCTTGGTCATTGACGAATAGGAGTGTCAACGGAATCGTCAACTGACCTCAACATGACCATCAAGGCTATGATATTGACTTGAGTTTATTCCAACACAGCCTTACCTCGGCGCATTCTTACTCAAGGACGAGAACGTAGATAGTGATGTTATCACGGACGTCAATTCCGTGCATCCTGTTGGCGTCCTTGCTCAAATAACAAGCGTGTTTGCACCACAAAGCAGCGGCAAAGAGGGTGGGGAAAAGGAAGAAGGATTGACGACTCCGCATCTTTTCGTATTTATAGTACTATACAGGCTGTAGTTCAGATTGCTTTTGCAAATGATTATCTTGCTTGTATTTATCAAAATCTGCTGGGAATACCCCTACGCCGCACCCTACTCGATCATCCTTTCCATTCATGTTCATTGATGACTTAATTCTTCAATTCTTCACCTCCTATCCGTAGCATCACATCTCAGTCATTTACCACTATATCATGGTCATCTGAGGTGTGTATAGTCTTACATTCAATCCCAACTCACTTACTAATTATGCCAGTTTATTCTTATATTCTATTCAACAGGTAGCTATCTAATTCAAGTTGTCTACCACTATATCGTGGTCGTCTGAGTTTATTTTTATTCTATTCAACAAAATCACTAGAAAATAAATTGCTTTCGCATTCGAAATAAGTTCCTACACAATTAATCAACTTATTGGTTCCAAATAATTCGATTTCTGGACTGCGCTATGCTTCGTCAATAGAGCTAGGAGAACCAATCACTGATTTAACATATACGAACATCAGCATGAAGACGATGACCATTTATACAGCATGTGAATCATGCGAGAATTTTGAAAATTGTGGCTGTGCTGGTTTGGACCTTGACACTCAGCGGCAGGTCGTTCAAGTGGATAATTTAGATTATATGTCCCATAAGCCAATCAGCAACTAGAGAGACACGCAGGAGAGTCAGAGTGGGAGAGTATGTCAGACTGGCGTGGTTCATTAGAAGTGCGATTGCTGCACGTGCCTCTCTTGTGATGGAACACACATGGACTTTGCCAGAGTACGATACATCGCACGCCCCGTCCCTTGAGTCCACGGTGCACCCTGCCCACTTTGCCCGCTCTGCAAAATGGTAGGCGCTACCACAGTCCACGTGCGCACTCACCAACGCCAACCAGGTGTGCCGATGGATCGGCGGTCCTCGCGCACTGCGAAGACCACTCGCTGCGGCTCTTTGGTCCCGCGGACCAGACCTTGCTCCAGCCTGCGCCGGTCCTCGAGTTCCTCTGGTACCCCACTGCGTCCGCGCACGACCCCGTGTCGTACTGCTTCCTCGCGTCGGTCCGCGACCGGCCCCTCGCGCTTCTCGATGCCTCTGATGGTCGCGTAAGCTGCTCTCTTTCCCGCGGTCGCGCTTATCCACGCCCCACAGCTGCGCGCGTCGTACCCCATCGTCGACCACCGCGAACGCCATGTCGCCCCACACAGTCTCGCGTTCGACCTCTTTGCCTCTCGGTGTGTGTCTCAGTCCGGGCCCACTCACCCGTCTCACTCATTCAGGCTATACTGCGGCTTCCACGACGCTATCGAGGTCTTCGACGTCTCCCGGCCCGGCCCGGGCACGCGTCTGCCCACCACACCCTCCAGGAAAAGCAAAGACGGTCTGAAAGGTCAGCCCTGTCCCCTTCTCGTACGATCACATGACAGTCACCTGACACCACGCCAGGCATCATCTCCGCCCTCGCGTTCGTGCCATCGCATGCCTCGGACCTCTATGCCGCCGGGAGCCTCTCTCCCACGCCCGCCAACACTGCCCTCTTTTCCTCCACTCAGTCTGAGCCCGTCATCTTCCTCTCCGGCACGCCCCGGGCCGGCGTGACACAGGCAAGTCCCCAATCACATCCTCACCACTCACCGCCTCACTGCGCCACAAGATCCAATTCAATCCCCTCACGCCACACCTCATGTACACCGCGCACCGGCGCCACGGCACCATATATGCGTGGGATCTCCGTACGCACCTTGACGCGCCCCTCGCTGCATACGTGCTCCCGCATGACGACACCGCCCGCACGAACCAGAAAATCAAATTCGACATTGACCCCGCTGGACGGTGGCTTGCCTCTGGCGATCACGTGCGCTTCTTCCTTGTCGTTGTTGTCTTGGCTCTTAAATGACCGTCTTCTAGTGCGGGTCGATATCGATATTCGACCTCCATGACCCAGAGGCGTCCGCCCCAACCGCAACCGTGACCACAACTACGAAACACACGCGTCCCGTCCTCGAGTTCCCCGCACACGACGGTGAGTTCCGCTCTGTCCCTCGGCTCCACCGCCACACTGCTGACTGTCGTCGTAGACGCTGTAGGCTCCGTCGCGTTCCATCCGCTGCGCCCCCTGCTCCTCTCCGTCTCGGGCTCACGGCGCTTTCTTGCCGCCGACTCCGATTCTGACTCCAACTCTGGTTCGGACTCCGACGCGAGCACCGAGACGCGCGTCGTGCGGCGCGTGCGCCCCACCGTGATAGATCAGTCGATTAAGACGTGGTCATTTGTGCGATAAAGAAATGGGGGTTGTAGAGGCTGAACAAAACTATGTACAGTAGTTATTTTTGCGTGGTTACGTGATGAGACAAGGAAAGAAAATCACTGAATTGAAAAAGTTCTGGTCCCATCGCATGAGTTGTGGCTCCAGAATGACTCGACCTTTGGAGGACATAGGAACAGGCTATGCGCTTCAAATCACCGGCCGACTAGCTCAGTTGGTTAGAGCGTCGTGCTAATAACGCGAAGGTCTTGGGTTCGATCCCCACGTTGGCCATATATATACGTACAAAAAGTACTTTTTTCTCTTTCATGTTGGCCATATAGATTGGCAGAATGGATATTGTCCCATGTCTAATTTTGTTTCTCTCCCACAACGCAAAAATGACCGATACATATTCACAGGAGCGCCTGCGCAAACATACTCGACGGGTCCCCGGCCCAAATCTTGCACACGGTTCCCTCGCGAGTCTGCGTTTCGCAGTAACTATACACAATCCCAGGATCTACTACATTGGCTAACGCAGATTCCCCACGACCCACTATTCTGCAGTATGTAGACGCACCGGACTCTGAGTCCTACCCTGCGTTGCACGAAGCAGACAAAGGACAACGTACCCGCGCAGCACCCCGGGTCACGAGACGACGCACAAGCAGCGCGGGTGCGGTGCGTGGCGTGCGTCGTCAAGGCGTCCATCGAGTATCCGATTATTTACATATCCCGCGATGGAGAGAGAGGGCGATGCCGATCCAGTGCGGGGCGCCCAGCGAGGGAACGGCGCCTTTGTCTTGAGATTGTGGCATCGATTGGACCCGCTGATATGCCTTTTGGTGGATGGACCCTTGAGGGGTCAAGGTACCTACATACCCACATCCAATCCAAATCCATCCATCCATGTGGGTGTTTTGATGGACAGGGGTAGACGATGAGATTGATGGAGATCCGATCACTTCTGTTCAGAAGAACAAAGGGATTGTGCGTACGTAAGTACGTATGTAACAGAGAAGTCAGAGTTTATAATGATCGTGATGGTGATATCAGTGAGAAGATGGGAGACGATTCTTCTCTTCTAATTAAAGGACGGTCCGGGCTCATCGGCACCGGCGTCCCACACTTTTAACGTACCCGTACCCGTACCCGGCGAATCTCTAAGAAACCAGGAAGACAAAGAGACACAGAAACGCAGGAACAAAGGAACAAGGAAAGAACATGTCCGCGGCCACGACGTCAGCGACCACATGTCCCGTTACATTACATATATATCAATGTTATCATATATTGGCTTCAAGTCGATGGTAAGAAAAGGACAAAAGTATACAAAGGAAGCAATGGAGAATAAAGAAGAAGAAAGAGAAAACCGTTAGACCCATTCGGTCGTCTACCGTTGGTGGAGAGAGAGGGGGGTCGTGATCGTGATCGTGATCGTATCGCACTGGACACTCGACGCGTGGTGTAGAGTATGTGTGTATGTATGTATGTATATGGATGAATATGCACTGCGGGCGGTGGGGTATCAAAACAAGACAGAGAGAGAGAGAAATACCAACCCGGCGCGAGGCGGTTACGACGGCGCCGAAACGACCGCGGGCGCAGGCGCGGGCTGCTCCTGCTCATGCGTCCCCTGTTTCCCAGGGACAACACTCTCCGCCTTATCGCCCACATCCACCTCGACGTCCATCTCCACCTCGTCGCCCGCGGCGGGCGGGCTGGGGCTCTCTCTCTCTC
The DNA here is from genome assembly GCA_017657275.1 of Termitomyces sp. T108. Classification (NCBI taxonomy): domain Eukaryota; kingdom Fungi; phylum Basidiomycota; class Agaricomycetes; order Agaricales; family Lyophyllaceae; genus Termitomyces; species Termitomyces sp. T108. The sequence goes on along the minus strand of JAGGAU010000128.1, from coordinate 6,471 downwards.
CAGGACGCACAAGCGCCACGCCGCTCGCGCTCGCGCTCGCGCTCGCCTCGCTCTCGACGCCGCGCATGTCGTCCTCTGCCTCGTACGAGCATGGGTACGGGGAGGCGCACTCGTCCGCCTCCGCGATGGGCACGGGGGCGTGGGCGTGGGCGAGGGCGTGGGCGAGGGCATCGGACGGCGCGGGGGTCCCCTCCTCCGGGAGTGCGCTGGCCTGCGCCTCTGCCTCGCACTCGTCTGCGTCTGCGTCGGGCTCGACGTCAGCTTCGACCTCGACGTCCTCCTCGAGGTCGGCGAAGGTCCTGCAGAGCGGGCACGAGAAGGCGGGGTGGTGCGTCTCGAGGAGGGGCCGGATGCACTTGTAGTGGAACGTGTGGGAGCAGGGCGCGATGAAGAGGGCCTGGCGGATCGTCACGCTGAAGAGGCAGATGCAGCAGTCGGGGATCTGGTGGGCCTTGGGTGCGGCGGCGCCCGCGCCGGCAGGGCTTTGTTGTAGAGTTTTTAGGATTTTAAGCGTGTTGGTGCTGTCAGTTTGTTAGAAAAGCCTGGCTTCGTGGGTAGAGCCTTACTTGAACGCATTCGCACTGGATTGCCACTCTCTGCCCAGCTCGATGCGGATCTTGACGCTCTTGTAGATGTCCTCGGTGCCCCCCTGGTAGTCGACGCCGAGCTGGAGGATGTCGCCGTCCTTCATCTGGAAGGGCCTGCTCTCCGTGTTGGCAGGACTGAGCCTGACGTGGTTGAGAAACGTGCCGCTGGAGGACTTGGTGTCCTTGATGAAGAAGCGGCCGCCGTTCTCGACCCAGATCTCGGCGTGGGCCCTCGAGACGACCTTGCTCTTGAACGCAAGGCGATTGGTGCCCATTGCGTTGACGGCGGCGAGGCCGAGGCCCGTGCGGTCGGTGAAGCGGCCGATGCGGAGGGGCGAGGCGCCGACGACGAGATCGCGGGCGATGACCTCGAAGCGGAGGGTGCGGCGAGAGTCGATGTGGGGGACGAGGCGGATGCGGTGGGGGCTGGCGTCGGCGGCGGCGGCGGGGTTGTTGCTGGGCGCGGAGGACGACGGGGCGGGGGCTGGTGCTTGGGCGGGCACGGCGATGGCGCCTGCGGAGCGACGGCGGCGGAGCATGTTGGAGAGACTGCTGGGGGGCGGAGAGAGCTCGCGGATATCGGCGTTGATGATGATCGAGGTCCTCGGGCGTCCGCGGAGCAGCGAGCTGAGGATTGTCGGGCGGGGCGGAGGCGAGTCGCCGTCCATGCAAGTCGTGGTCAAGTCGACGCCCTTTAATATCCCAGACTCCGGGTCCCGTGCCAAAACAAAACACTGGCCAACGTGGGGATCGAACCCAAGACCTTCGCGTTATTAGCACGACGCTCTAACCAGCTGAGCTAGTCGGCCTCCGTGTGGCTCGGACGCGCAGGCTGCCACGGCGGCGATCCGCTACCGATTGGACATACAGAGGCCCCGAAATTCAATGATACAGGAAAACATGCACACAAAGCACAGGTTCAATATATCACCTATAGTGACAAATAGGATACAAAAAAGAATTGACGAGGACTCCATTACTTGCCATGCTGCAACCTGGACAAGGCAAGTTCTACATGGATATGCGCATGCAAGTGTGTACAATAGGTTCAAGAAGTGAACCTAGTTTTTCATCTCCAGATGTCGTGCGCCAGTGTGGTAGAATGGCAAGCCATTCTCTTACAGAAGGCTGTTCTGAGCGCGCCAAGTTCACGTGAGTCACGCCGCCGCCGCAGAGGGAAAGTACTCATAGGATGTGTATCCCTGACCACGTCGCACTTAGACTAATCCATAGATAGTATCATTGTATCCAACAGGGGCAGCCGCAAGCACTGATTGGGGCATAATTGAAACTTCTTGTGTAAACTCCTTGGCAATAGCTCCATCAGAGTATGAAGCTAATCGCATGACTCCATTGAATTGAGGTTTACAGAAGAGCTTAGGTCGTTGCCTCCAGTTCTTCACTTGATTCCTGTCTTCCTGCATGTCCAAAGAGCTTCAATGGTGGAACATAAACAATTGCTTGCATTTCGATGAACAAAAAGCACAACTAAGAAAAGGAACCGACAGTATGTAAATGAGTTGAGATGGGCCAAGTGATGCGGGGGATGATTAAAGCTCCTTGTGGAATTTTCATCAGAGTACAAAGCTGATGGCATGACTCCATTTAATCTAGTTCCCTCTTTAATTCCTGTATCAATCAGATGGCACTGTTGTTGAGAATATGTGGGGTAGCTAGATCCATATTTTCTGTCTGTCATTACATGTCACACCACCACTGAGGTGTATGTAACCATTGAGGTTACCTTAACCATAGCCTACTTGCACATGCTGCGCATGTAATATATATTCAGACACTGACATGCACCTGAAGATGTGTCCATAGATTACATAAGACAACATCTTGTAATTTCACCATGTAACTAGTCAAATTTAATTGCAGTCTGATTTAGCTGCTGCATGATAACGCAAGATTGTTCTATCTGTAGCTCAACAGCTACATTTTTTTTGAATCTTTTGCTATTGGCTTTAGACTCTGGGCTCTTGCTACCATACTAGGCAACTCTCATCAAACTTTGCAACTTCTTTTCTGCCATGTCAACATCTAGTTCTCATGGCTGATCTATCTTGGAGCCAACAGTTGGCTCCAAATCCCCTGAGATGCCTTCAGTGCCAAAATATCAGCCCCCATCAAAGCGGGATGACAAAGCAATGCTTGATATGAGCAAGAGCTTTGGAATGCCTGGTGAGCTGTCTGTATCATGGATGAAATTGATCTTAAACCCTGGTTCTAGACCAGGGGATAAATTGTTTGCATTGGGGTTGTTGTTTCCAGCAACAAATCTAGTATCATTGATCTACCTAAATTTGCCCAAGAACACTATGCTCTCTGTAGGGGCAATGGGTGGATCTAACCCATATGTGGACACTATGCAGGGAGGTGCGCTAGCGCATAGCACCCCATTCCAGATGATGCAGCCCAAACAAGGGGCTAAGCAAGGAAAGAAAGTGTCATCAGAGCAGATGACAACCTCACAAAGAGTGACCCCAGCCACAGTAACCAAGCAGATGGAGAGAGTGGAAGAAGAGGCACCTCTAGTGCCTCCAACCATGGAGAGGCTGAGAAGGAGTGGCCAGGAGCCACCAGTGAGGTGCAAGAGCTCCAGAAAAGTTCTGGAATTAGCGTCTGAACTTGAATTCTCTGATGAAGAAGAGGATACAAGGTCGCTATTGACCTTGGCTGTCCAGCTGCAGCTGGTACTGAAGCACTTACAATTACTGGCTGCTAGAGGCCAGCATGTAGCTAGGCCAGATTTGACTGAATATATTGAATGATTTACCTGGATATTTTGAATATATTAAGTGTAAGCTAGCCTGAGGGACAGCAACATCAACAGCCACCCTGGCTGAATTGGTGGACTATGATGTAGTACTGCATCAGCAAGCACCAGACATTGTAGAAGCAATGGATATATTGAATGCACCTAGACAGGTGAATGAGTCCTAGCAGGACTATGAGAAGAGTCAAAATGCTGCATGATGGCAAGCTAACACTAGTGGAATGCCTCATCAGGCATTATCAGAAGTGGAGACAGAAACTTCCTGTCCTGCTGGGAGTGAGGAGGCAGAAGATCTGCCTGAGGTTAGGACACCTCACCAACGCATCATGATTAAGGAAAAAGAACATGTTTCAGAGGAGCCAGTGACACCACGATGTGTTGTAAGACAAGTCCACCTAGTGGACAACTGTAAGGGGAACACTTGATGTCTGTGGAACTCCTTCCACAGAGCCAACGGTGTGAGTGACAAGCAGGAGTCAAGCAAGCATGAGGGCAGGCAAGAGTTAGGCAAGGGACAAGCAGGGATAGCAGAGGGCTGAACGTCACTAGAGAAGCTTATGGTTGGTTCAGTGAATAGGCCAGAAGAACACTGCTATTGTTTAGCCTGAGGATATTCTATTCACAGGCTGCCTATATATACTACATTGGTGGCTGTGTTATTACTAATACTGTTTACTAATTGGGCCCTGGTATGTAATGGAGTATGACTAACAATAATCAATGCTGAGTAAGGTCTGTGCATATGACTCATCAAGGCTGACTACTAAGAGATGGAAGGGGAAAGGGTGGGCTGAGTGGCTGGTCAGATCTACTAGGAACAGGTATATTGTTGGACTAAGCTCAGAGTAGAGTTGGACATGGTCTGGAAACCAGTCACCTGACAATAACTGGAATGACCATGTTAATTACCAATGCATCCCCAACCAAGATTTGTGGAATTGAGGAGAGTCATTAATAGATGGCCAAGAAATAGTCTTTAGAGGGCATGAAAGTGTTACACTCATAGATGATATGAGGTGGCAATTTGTCATGAGGACTGGTGAACCAAACCTCTGAGAGATCTAGGGGATGAAAGTGGTGACAATGACCACCACAATGACCATGGACAGAGGCATTGTAATAATGACTGAGATGGAAGAGATTGTCAAGATAATCACAGACCACTTGGTTGTCAACCAGAACAACCAGTACCTTGGGTTCCATAAGGTCTGCATCCTGAATGCAGGACTGCAGAGTCTCATTATCAGACTATAAGGGCATGGTCATTGCCTGCTTGTAGCTGTTGGCTACAGATAAGACAATCTTGCATTATCATTAGATGACAATATTGAATTGATTAGCTACAATGGTGAAGTTACAAGGTTGTTGCCATTACATAATCTACAGATGCATGTCAATGGTGCATGTTGGGTTCTAGTTAAGGTATACTATGCACTACTAGTGCAAGGACTATACAATGGGTAACCTCATGGGTTACACTGCTTCTCATGATTTGCATGCTAGCACACCAGGAATGAATAACGTGGTCAAGATCCACATGGATCATATGCATGACCACTTGAATTGCCTAGTAGACAACTCTCTGGGAGTCAGGTTTAAGTTCCCTGATGGGGTCAAGCTCCATCACACTGAAGGAAAGCATATCAAAGTGTATGTTGGAGGACGTAAGTTCTCCTAGTTAGAGGACTGGGCCATGGACATCTGTTACCACCTAGCAGTGTGCTGCTATGGAGGAGATGACATGGACCAGGAGCGCATCTTTGTGCTCCATGAATACATAGAAGGAGAGGCATGGAACTGGTTCCACAGACATGTCCTGCATATAAATTGAGACAAACAAGATTGGACCTTCAAGGAGATCCTTGTTGGACTTTATAACTGCTTTGTGAATGCAGCAATTATGCAGGAGGCTTATGAAGCCTTCAAAACAGCTATATATAATGCCTGAACAGGCATCCAAACCTTCTATGATAAACTGGTGGACCATGCTCAGAATATGGCTGTATACTTGGATGAGTTCACCATCTGGGAGACATTCCTAGATGGAATACCTGCTGAAATGCATTGTGCACTCATACGCAACAATATCTTGTCTTCAGAGGTCAACATTGTGACCAAGTTCCTGGCATATGCCATACACTATGAGCAGTCTGCATGGACTGTAACACACTATGATCAGCACAACTCTTGCTGTGCTAAAGGGAGTCGCCAACCTGTTAAGGTTGGAATGTTCCTCACAAAGTGTTCCAAAATGGAATGAAACTGCAATCTGCAGTTTGTAGTATGGTGTACTCTGCCTGGAGAGCACAAGCTTGGACTGGAACAAGCTGGTAGCTAAGGATGCCTAGTATGGGCCCAGATTGGGCCAGCCTGCACCAAAGGCAATGTAGGATGTGTCACAACCCCACATCCAGACCAAACTCCCAAACCTTGCACAGCTCTGAAGGCCACTCACACAACGTGACCCCTGGAGGACCCAGCCAACCACAGCCATCACTCCAACCACCAGCAACCCCCATGGCCATCACCCCAATCACCGGCAGTCCCCAACCCCGGACATCACCAACCCCTGACATGGCCATCACCCCAATTGACCAGCAATCCCTGCTCCAGACATCACTGATAACTCTGGGCGGCCCCAGAACATGACCACATGGACACCACATGCATCATTCAACGCATCATGCATCACCATGCAACATTCCATGCATCACTGTGCAACATTCCACGCACCATGCACTGCCAGCATCACGCATCTCGCCTTACAAAGCACCAGTCCCACATTCCACTTCACCACGCAGCGCTGCTGTGGCTTTCAAAACAGCGGCATGGCCGCTGCACAATACCCAACACCTGCAGTGACCTCCACAACTTTCTATGTCCCCAGACCAATTCTTAGACCTATAGTCAGTATATAGGGCCCCCACAAGTACTCATTAGAGTAGTGTTGATATTACCTATGTCCAGTACTTGTCTGTCTTGTCTCCTCACATCTCTAGCCCTTGTCTCATTGACTCATCTTGTCTCTGGTTCACTATTCTTCTCTTATCTAGTTTCCTCCTTTATCTCTACTTCCCTTTTTCTCTGTTCTGCAATCTATTCCTT
>JAGGAU010000127.1:0-31673 GCA_017657275.1 Termitomyces sp. T108 | reverse complement strand
AGATCCCCCTCACCGCCCACTCTTACCTACCATCATCCCCCTCTTCTTCCCATCCACCCCTCCGCTCTCGTAGAGTCTGTTGCCGGAGGCGCCCATTACTCGGGTACGAAACTTGACCATCAACCCTTTGTCAAGCACAGGACAAGCAGTCACGACTTTGGCGAGAATCACACGCAACTTAAGCCGGAGCACCGGAGGGTCTTGAGCGATCTACGAGAACTGTACGAGTGCCGGCCCACTGTAGAGATTTTCGAGAGGACGTGGAATCCGGATGCTGTTTTCGAGGCATGTGCTTTTCATCTTGTTGCTTCTTCTCGTAACCGCTTTATAGGATGCGATGTCGCTGTGTAGAGGATTTACAGAGTATGCGGCTCAAGTGCGTCTATATTTTGTATATGTCCGATCGGTGTTTGACGATTCTTCTTGTTTTAGTGGTTTGCCATGGTATGGTTGCTGGACTTGTTCGGACTTCAGTCTATTAAGCCCCTGTCAGCCTAAATTATACTCGGAATCAAAGACATTGTCAATGCGGGTCATGTCGTCGACACATTCACCGAACCGACTCGTCTTTTATCTATCGCAGGAATATACCTACCGCTTTCTGAAACGGAAAAAGGTTAGTCATTCTGGTTGTCAAGTATTGATACGTTCTCAGCTTCCAGGTCATCAATTCCATTGTCGTCGTCGACCTCGATGAGAATGACAAGATCATCAAGATGGTTGATCAACGAAACGGAAAGGATCTGCCAAGCTGGCATGGTGCCCATTTTCTCCGCGTAACAAGTGCTAGGGTCGTACCCTGGCTTATTCACATGCCCAAACTCTTGTGAATGCTTAGAGCCGCTTTACCACCATCATTTGCTGGAATTGTAACTTGGTTGTAATTTTAGACTTGCTACGTGTACATTTTCCCAACGGTTATATAGTAATTTTACCACTTCCCGTCAAATTTGGCACGAGGTGAGAAATCATTGGATAAGCATCTATAAAGGTGTCGTTTGGTTTGCAGAAAGCCGCCTGTTTGAATGATGCCGCCCAGGAATCTTTATAGTATTGCTGCTCCAGTACTCCTGAACCTTCGGCGAAAGCCATGTCGCCGCATGTTCCAAACGACTACTGCCGTCTTACAGGCGCCCTTGGCTCAGTCTAGTTCGCCATTGGCTCCACTAGGCGTTAGCGCCGCAATCCAGGCAGCCGCAGATCCGAAAGTAGTGCCACGGCCTAAGATATTCGAAGAGTTCTCTCTCAAAGATCGAGTGGGCATTGTGTCTGGTGGAAATCGTGGTCTTGGCCTGGAGATGGCTCTTGCATTGTGCGAATTGGGAGCGCGGGCAATTTATTGTTTTGACCTGCCTTCGGAACCATCGAAGGAGTGGAAGAGTACTGAGTACTTTGTGAAGAAATTAGGTGGTCGGATTGAGTATGTGTCGGCTGATGTCCGAGACCAGAAAGGGATGTGGGACAAGGTGAAAGTCGTTGGAGATAAAGAGGGAAGAATGGATGTGTGTATCACGGCCGCGGGTATCATTCCTAGGGTTATCAAGGAGGCTATCGAGTACCCTGAAGGTCTTTATCAAGAGGTATGTTCTGGTATTCTGAAACAAGTAGAAGGGGACTGAGGCGCCGAAGGTCGTTGATACAAATGTAACCGGGTCACTATGGACAGCCCAAGCTGCAGGAACAAAGTCTGATGTACCAGTTTTGCCACAATGTCGCGTGCGAGACCCCACGTGATCTGCGATGTCCCTTCTCTTCCGCCATCTGCGCGTGCACCAGGTGTTTGGCGCGAACACTGAGGTCGGCAAGACTGTGCTGACCACTGCCCTTGTCCGCGCCTCTGCCCGCGCCAACGCCGTCTACTACCTCAAGCCCGTCAGCACCGGCGATCCCTCTGACGCAGACACCGCGTGAGTCGTCCCTCTCGTCCACTCTCCCTCGCTCAGTGCTCCCAGTCACGTGCGCCGCCATGCACCCGTGTCCACACACTGTCTCTTCCAGTTCGACCACCCCGTCAGTCCCCATCTCGCTGCCCAGCTCGCCGGTCGCCCTCCAGTGTGTCCCCTCTCTTTGTCCCTGTGCCCCGCTGACTCTGCTAGATCTCTGACGACACCCTTGTCAATGCAATAGCGAGCTACGTTCGCCGCACTGCAGACGCCAGCCCCCAGCCTGCACATCTCTACGTCGAGACTGCCGGCGGTATGTCCCTCTCTCTTTTCTCCCTCTCTCGCCCTCCTCAACCACACAGGCGTACACAGTCCCACCCTCTCGGGAACAACCCAGGCCGACGCTTACCGCCCTCTCTTTCTCCCCACAATCCTCATTGGCGACTCGAAGCTCGGCGGCATCTCCTCCACCATCGCCGCGTACGAGGCCCTTCTCCTTCGTGGCTACATCGTCGACGCCGTCCTCCTCTTCAGTGACTCTTACTATCGCAACGAAGAGTACCTCGGTCAATACTTTGCAGATCGCAACATTTGGCTTGCCTCTTTCGAAAAACCACCTGCTCTCTTGCCCAACCCAAAGGAAAATTTACGTTCTACAGACGCTTACTATGACCGCCTCATGCACTCGCAAGACGGTCAGAGTGTTCTCGATGTCGTCAAACACCTCGACAACGCCCACACATACCGTCTTGCCGAGCTCGATTCCATGCCCCGACGCACCCTCGACGCTGTCTGGTGGCCATTCGTCCAGCACTCCCACTTCCAATCCGAGGCCGACGTAAACGTCATCGACAGCGCCTCCTCCGACTTTTTCAGCACCTACACGAAAAACCCCGCCTCGCCCACGGCGTCCCTGCTCAGCCCCCAGCTCGACTCGTCAGCCTCGTGGTGGACACAGACCTTTGGCCATGCGCACACGAACACGACGCTCGCTGCCGCGCGCGCCGCCGGGCGGTATGGGCACGTCATGTTCCCCGGCGCCACGCACCTGCCCGCGCTGAGGCTCGCCGAGGCGCTGTTGCGCGGTCCCGGCGCCGGATGGGCGCGGAGGGTGTTCATCTCGGACAACGGCAGCACCGGCATGGAGGTCGCGATCAAGATGGCGTTGCGCGCGTGGACGAGGAGGGCGGGCGGCGGGCCTGCGGCCGTGGAGAAGCTCGGCGTGCTGGGTCTGACGGGGTCGTATCATGGCGACACGATTGGAGCGATGGACGCGTCGGAGAAGAAGGGGGTGTATACGTGTGAGTGGCATGAGGGCAAGGGCTTGTGGATCGAGCCTGCCACTGTGGCTTTTGTGGACGGGAAGGTGGGCGTGAGGATGCCGACGGAGGATCGGTGGCGTTGGTTTGGGAGTCTGCGAGATGTGTATGATGTAGAGGCGAGACTTGGGACCGACTTTGAGAGCGCGTATAGGGGGTACATCGAGGGGATATTGAAGGAGTATGAACAGAAGAGGCAAGCGGTCAATGGGCCGAGGCTGGCGGCGCTGGTCATTGAGCCTCTCGTTATGGGCGCGGGGGGGATGAAGTTTGTCGATCCCCTGTTCCAACGCGTTTTCGTAGACGTTGTCAGGAGCGGAAGGGAGGAGCTCGGGCTGTGTCCTCTGCGGGACGAGGGCGGGGAATGGCAGGGCCTGCCCGTGGTGTTCGACGAGGTCTTTGTCGGTCTCTACCGGGTCGGCGTGGAGAGCACCGGTGCGCTGCTGGGCGTGCGCCCGGATATCGCGGTGAACGCCAAGGTGCTGACGGGCGGACTCGTGCCGCTTGCTGTCACGCTTGCGCGGGAGGAGATATTCAGGGCGTTTTGGGGCGGGGGGAAGGAGAAGGCGCTGTTGCATGGGCATTCGTATAGCGCGCATGCGGTGGGGTGTGAGGTTGCTGCTGAGACGCTGAAGGAGATTGGGAAGCTTGCGGAGAGCGACGAGTGGGAGCAGGCGAGGGGGCGCTGGAGGGGTGAGTCTGGTTGTTCCTCCGGCAGCAACAAGGAGTCCGTCTGGAGCTTCTGGGATCCCGGGTTTGTGAAGAGGCTGTCGAAGCTGGAGAAGGTGGAGGAAGTTATGGCGCTTGGGTGTGTGTTGGCGATCAAAGTCGCCGACGAGGCTTCGGGCAAGAAGGGTGAGTCGTCCTCGGTGTATTTCCCCCCCACTACCGCGGCTGATGTCGGGGTTGGGGATGGCAGACTACACGTCGCACGCAGCGGAAAAGGTGTTTGAGCCGTTGAAGTACTTGCACGTGTCGGGGCGTGCGGAACATGCGCTGGTGACGGGCGCACCGGGGGGCGCGCCGTATGCGGTGCATTATAGGACTCTGGGGAACGTGGCGTATTTCATGACGAGTTTGAATACTAGGCCTTTGGTGGTAAGGGAGCTGGAGGATAGGATTTGGGATGTGTTGGGGTCTGGTGGTGGCGCTGAGTAGTGCTGGCGCTGGATGGCTTGTTCAGGTTGGATGAAGTTGGAAGGGGAAAAAAAGCACAGACCCGGTTGGGTGTGCAGTGCGAGTTGGATACTTGGAACAAAAAAATTGCGGAATGTGTAACGCCCCTCGAGACGCGGACGCCACAGTGATATCTTTAATTAATTTAAAATTCCTTCGAACGTCATGAGCTCGATATCATTGAAGTATAGATTATTACAAGATGTGTTTGTCACTCGAAGGGCATTTGATGTTTGCTGAGAACCCAGTGCAAGTGGCGACGAGTCCTCGATGTCCAATTTGAAGTCGTTTCTGGGTTCTGCAGTTTAGGCAATAGAATTGGACTGCTGAGGCGATAGTAAGGTACACTCGATGCCCACGCTTAGAGCTCTTAGGCTACGGGGAACAGCGCCTTTGTGCACCAGGACAGGTGCCGCACTTACAAGAGCGCGACCAATATGTTTGTTTTGTTGATACAAGTGCGCGACGAATGTGTTTATTTTATTGATGCACAGAAGATGAAGTCAAGGCAGAAACGCAATTGGCCCTTTGGCATGGAGATAGCGCTGCAGTTTGATGCACCAAGCTGGCGAATGAGGATGGGAAAATCTACAGGATGTCATGGGACTCGTTATGTTTCGCACGTAATCCGGGCCTTTTAGGACTGGCTTTAGCGTATCGGCAGCTTGGAGATCTGGACGCTGCACATGGTGCGGTTGTTCGCGGGCTATACCTACATTAACTGGAGATAATGCGGACCTCTTCAAGGACGGATCCTCGACATTCAAGAGCTCTGGAGACTGAAAGACTGAAAGGGACTGACATATTGGATATGTAGCAGAAGTACTGAAGATCGAAATCCAGACAGGATAGCTTTGCTCTTCTACGGTACCTTCTGTAGACTTGCTGTATCTCCCCCACCGTTATATGTCGACACTCCTTGTGCGATGGGCCGCTTGATGACAAGCGCGCAGTAACGTCGAACCGAAAATCTACTGTGCGGGATATACGAGAGTATAAGGTTTCGCGTGTGACTGTCGCACGCGCTTCCCGTACTGCCGAAAGTATGGCAATAACCAGCTACAGATGTTGCCTCGTGACTTTCCTTTAAATGGTCATTGAAGTCAGGACTCGCTAGGTAAGCTCATCTCCAAAGATTGGATCCGTATTCTTGAGAGCAAAATACCATTCATATGAAACTTCGAAAAAGATTGAACAAGGCATGGAGAATGCATCACGTAGAGGTATAACTCCCGAGACTTGACCGGGTTTCGCGGGCCGTCCGGTTACGATTAGTATAAGATATCATCGTAGATAGAATCTGTCTGCACCAATGAAGTTCACCGACGGCTTCTGGCTTTTGAAAAATGGCGTTAAGCCTTACTACGGACTCCAAGTAGTCCAAGCAACGAGTGATGAGACCGGATATAACCTTCAAGTCTCCACCCGGCCGATCAGGCATCGCGGAGATACACTCGGAGGTCTGTCCTGCCCAAACACTCATTCAACTGGTGGTTAACAAGCCGCAGGGCCGGTTCTAAGTGTTCGAGTCCATTCTCCTACGCAAGGTGTCATTGGAGTCAAGATCGACCACTTTTCCCACGTCGAGCCACTCCCAAACATTCCTCTCTTCCCGGATGCTAAACCCATACCGGATGTTTCGATCAAACGGGATGAGTCCAAGTTATCCCTTTCCACAGGTGGATTGAGAGCAGAAATCACTGAAAAACCCTACACCGTTACATTCAAGTCACCGAAACGCATCCTCACATTCGCTGGGGAAAAACATCAGGCTTTGTTCGATGTACCCTCAAAATGGACCTTGGGATCAGCCTCGAACACTTCGTGCCTCACCAATGATCCCGCCTCAAATCCAGAACCAGCGCCACTGCCTCCGGTTATTCGATATATCAATTCCGAACTCAACATGTCCCCTGGAGAGCTCATTTACGGTTTCGGTGAACAATTTACTGCACTAATCAAGAATGGTGAGCAGCTTTCTTTTTTCATTATGTGTGTAATGACCTACGCGTCCGCATCAGGCCAAACCGTCAAGATTTGGAATCAGGATGGTGGGACGTCCAGTGAACAGGCATATAAGTGTATCCCGTTCTATATCACCAATCGGAATTACGGTGTTTTCATTAACCACCCTGGTGAGGTTGAGGTGGAGGTTGGCTCCGAAAAGGTCAGCCGAGTTGGAGTCTCAGTGGCAGGCAGTAGCTTGGAGTACTTCATCATCTACGGAGAGACGCCTCTTGAGGTGAAGTACGGTTGCTCATGTTTGAGATGCAGGTTAAAATTGACGTCCTTCTCTGGCTAGATTCTGGAGAAATATACCAGAATGACTGGTCGTCCTGCGTAAGTGCAGTGCTTCTTTCCACGTCGAGTTTGAGCTCAGAACGCGTCGCAGTCTCCTACCAAGCTGGACCTATGGGTTGTGGCTCTCGACGTCGTTCCTGACATCTTATTCGAGCGACACGGTATCTGGGTTCTTGCATGGGATGAAAGAAAGAAACTGTCCAGTCCGTGTCTTCCATCTAGATTGTTTCTGGATGAAGCAGTATGAATGGTCAGTAGCCCTATCCAACGTTTTCAAATATATGTTCATCATAAAATAGGTGCTCGTTCACCTTTGATCCCGATAACTTCCCCAACCCCAAGAGGTATCTGGCGGAGATAAAGGAGAGATACGGGGTGAAAATTTGTGCTTGGAGTATGGAATCTCTTGCATTACTCAAGTTTCAATAACATTCTCTCCTCTAGTCAACCCCTACATCTCACAACTGTCTCCGATCTTCAAAGAGGGCGTGGAAGGTGGCTTCTTTATTAAGAGGACGGATGGAACGCCATGGCAGTAAGAATTTTTTTTCCAATTCCCAAGCAGGATCGATTCTGATTTTGAGCAGGTGGGATCTCTGGCAACCAGGTAAGCTATCGTGCAACCCCCGAAATCTACTAATTTTGGTTCTTGGACTTAGGATTGGCCATTGTGGACGTCACGAACCCTGCCGCCCGCAAGTGGTACACTGATAAATTGTCAGTGCTGCTTGACTTGGGCATTGACGCATTCAAGGTTGGAGGAGTGTAGCATGTCAGGATCCAGATTGTCTCATCCGCTATTTGCTTAGACCGATTTCGGTGAACGTATTCCTCACGCAAGTGTCGTCTTCCATGATGGATCCAATCCAATGCGCATGCATAATACTTATGCGGTGATATACAATGAAATGGTCTTTGATTTGCTCCGAAAACGCTTCGGAGAAGGCGAAGCTGTTCTGTTCGCCCGCTCTTCGGCGACCGGTGGGCAAAGGTTGGAATTTCAACCGTTGTTTTCTTTTAGATAGCTGACAAGGCGACAGATTCCCTGTCCACTGGGGAGGAGACTGTGAATCTACATGGGAGGCTATGGCAGAAGCCTTGCGCGGTGCTATTTCCCTCACTTTGTCAGGTTTCGGTTATGCATCGCATGATATTGGTGGGTTTGAGGTACGTGCGCAGACAACAATAAGCACCTCGAAGTGTGTTTGTAGCTTATGATCGTTGCGCGTGATAGGGACATCCCCCACCCGAGATCTACCAAAGATGGGTAGCATTCGGCCTGTTCTCATCTCATTCAAGGTTGCATGGTTCCTCCTCTTACCGGGTCCCCTGGAATTACGGTGAGGATGCTGCGAAGAGCATGTCCAAATTTGTGGAGGCAAAGCATCGCCTGATGCCCTACTTGTACGACTTGGTGAGAATGGTAGAACTCGCTCGAGAAAACGTGCTAAGGTAGTGCAGTCCATCACAGCAAATGCTAAGGGACATCCCCTCCAACGGGCGATGTTCTTGGAGTTCCTTGATGATAGAACCACACATTATCTTGACAGACAGTACATGTTGGGTGAGTCTTGATTCAGGATGTACAAGTTCTAGACTAACGCCTTTATAGGTCCCAGCCTTCTCGTTGCACCAGTGCTCGTATCACAAGAGGAAGAGGTTGAGTATTACATTCCCGCAGGACGATGGACTTCGTTTTTCCATCCAGAACGGACGGTTCAAGGCCCAGTTTGGATCAAGGAACTCGTGCCCCTTGATGAGATACCTGTCTGGGTTCGACCCGAAACAGTTCTGTGTCTCGGTCCACAAGGGAAAGGTCGCCCTGATTATGACTACAGCCAAGGGCTTGAGGTTCAACTATTTGAACTAGTCGAAGGGAAATCCTACGAAGCTAGCATCCCGCGTGGCAAAGGCGCAGAACTTGTCGGGGTCATTCGGGCGGAGAGAACTTCCGGAGAAATCAAGGTAACAGTCTCGGGCGAACAAACTGAGATAGCCACTATCAGTGTATTCAATAACGACATCAGGGCTACGGGAGTGAGAGGTGGGGCTCTTCAGATTGGGGCTAGTGTCAGAGTGGAGGTAGAGAAGGGGTCAAGGGAGGTAGTAATCCTCCTCGGTTGACAGAGTCTAGCACAGTTCAGGGGAAATGACATTTCGACGCGGATGAAACACGGTAGTGGCCGGCTACTTCGGAATCAGTAAGGGATCTGACATCACGGGAATGCCGAGAATAGTCACTCAAACGAATTGAGTTGAGGTTCAATAGCCTGACCATAAGATGACATTATTATGAATGTAACATGGACTGCCAGACCGGACGTATAATGTGGATACCCGGTCGTCATGTTGAGTTGAACTCCTTCCATGCTTGTTCGATTTTGGATCGCCGTTCCTTGGCTACCTCCCTGTTGCGAGAGGAACGCGCTATACGCTAGAGAAGAGTCAAGCTGGCATCTAGTACAGTTGTTGATAGCAATTATACCTCGGCTCGTAAACAGGAATTCAAATCATGTTTGAGCTGGTTGCAACCTCCAAATAATCTGGCCCATCCACTGGCGTGACATTCCTCGAGAGCTTGTATAAATTCCTTGCAAACTGCACAATAAGCTCGGAGATTAGAGAAGGATGGGGACCCGTACCAATCTTTTTGTCCGAGAGTTGTGGATGCATAAGGAATTAGCAAAAGTAAGCTCTGCAGGGTCCCGTGGCGTCGGAGTTTCGGACCGCGGGTTAGTCCGAGGAAAAACGATCGTGATCTTCATTACGCCCACTAGGCAGATTAGATAAATAATTTCCAAAGTCAATCTTTGAGGCACCCTCGACCCCGACTATCATGTCATCTTTTACCCTCAACCCAGCTGACGACCTCGCCATCGCTACCATCCGTACCCTTGCGGTTGATGTTGTCGGCAAAGCTAACTCTGGCCACCCTGGTATGTCGATTTGACGCCTTAGAGTCAATTTTTAGTAAATCTGACCTCATCTTTAGGCGCCCCGCTAGGAATGGCCCCTGTTGCCCACGTTTTGTTCTCTCGGTGTGTACATTTTGAAATCGATCCTGATCACACATTCATTTGAACCAGTTTTTTGAATGCTAACCCAAAAAACTCCAAGTGGTTCAACCGCGATCGATTCGTTCTTTCCAACGGGTGAGTTCTATTTTCTGCGCCATCAATCATATCCATCCTAATGACTTGATAGTCATGCGTGAGTAAAGTTAATTTTGATCGTGAAAGCATTAGGGATAACGCCGCTGCCGTAGTTGCGCTCTCCAATACGTTCTCCTTCATCTCCTTGGTTACAAGCTCTCCCTCGACGATCTTAAAGCGTTCAGACAACTTGGCTCCAAAACTCCTGGTCACCCCGAGGCCGGTCATACTGACGGTAGAGAGAGAATAGCAATTCTTAAGTGACACTATCCAACAACCCAATCAACAGGCATCGAAGTTACTACTGGGCCTTTGGGTCAAGGCTTTGCAAATGGCGTCGGCCTCGCCATCGCTCAGGCACATCTCGCTGCCGTTTACAACCGCGAAGATTTCAATCTCATCAACAATTTCACCTATGGTCAGAAATCATGCCTTCGCTGATTAGCTTGATACTCAATTTTCATCGGGATGCAGTATTTACTGGTGACGGCTGCCTCATGGAGGGAGTTGCTAGCGAAGCTGCCAGTCTTGCTGGCCATCTTCAACTGGGAAACCTTATCGTGGTACGTATGCCAGATTTTTCAGCCTTCGGTGGCGTTAGTAATTCATTCTTTGTCAGATTTATGATGATAATCGTAAGCACATTGCGTTTTACTAGAAATAATCTATTATTGACCACCTGTCATGTAGACATTTCCATTGATGGTGATACTGCAGTTGCATTCACTGAAAACGTTGAGCAGCGATTCCTCTCTTATGGATGGCAGGTTCTCCATGTTAACGATGGCGACAAGTTCAGTTATCATCTGACAAGTAAATATCCATGCAATGGCTGACTAAACTGCAGTGATCTTGCCGCTATCTACAACGCCATTGCCGAGGCTCGCAAAGAGTCAACCAAGCCCACAATCATCCGTCTAAGGACCACCATTGGTTTCGGTTCCAAGCAGCAAGGCACTCATGGAGTTCATGGAGCTCGTTCGTACAAATCTTGTTGAAGAGTAGTTTTGCCCTAATTTGCGATTGTAGCGCTCAAGGCCGATGATGTTGCTGCCCTCAAGACCAAGTTTAATTTTGCTCCCGATCAAACTTTCCAAGTTCCTCAAGCAACATATGAATTTTATTCCGAGTTTGGCAAGCGTGGCGCAGAGCTCGAGGCCAAGTGGAATGCTGACCTTGTCGCATATGGCCAGAAATACCCTGCTGAGCATGCTGAACTTACCCGTCGTATTGCTGGCGAGCTCCCCACCGATTGGGAGAAAAGCCTTCCTGTATATAAGCCTTCAGACCCTGCTGTGGCGTCTCGCAAGCTCTCTGAAATCGTCCTCACCGCTATCGCTCCCGCCCTACCTGAACTATTGGGTGGTTCTGCCGATCTCACCGGCAGCAATTTGACCAAGGTCAAGGGGAGCGTTGACTTCCAGCCACCCAGCACTCATCTCGGTACTTATGCTGGTACATATATCCGCTATGGTGTCCGTGAGCACGCCATGGGTGCCATCGCCAACGGTCTTCACGCCTACGGTGGCATCATCCCCTTCGTCGCCACTTTCCTGGTAGGTAGTATCTATTGAATGATTTGTTTGTTACACCTGAATTAATCTTTCACTCTACCATCAGAACTTCGTCTCGTATGCCTCTGGTGCTGTGAGGCTGTCGGCTCTTAGCGGTCACCAAGTCATCTGGGTTGGTGAGTAAAATTATTATAGTGCCACCCCTGCGCGATTGAGAAACCCAATACGCAGCCACACACGACTCTATCGGTCTCGGCGAGGACGGTCCTACTCACCAACCTGTTGAAACCGCCATTGCTCTCCGCGCGACCCCTAACCTCAACTTCTGGCGTCCGGCTGATGGAAACGAGACCTCTGCCGCCTACTACGTCGCAGTGACCTCCAAGCACACTCCTTCTGTCCTTTCTCTCTCTCGCCAAAACCTGCCCAACCTCGAGGGCTCCTCCATCCAGACCGCTCTCCGTGGTGGATACGTCTTGCATGACGAGGTTGATGAGGATCTCACCATAGTATCCACCGGTTCCGAGGTTTCTATTGCTCTGGAAGCAGCTGGTAAACTTAAGGCTGAGGGCATCAAGACTCGCGTTGTTTCTCTTCCCTCTTGGTTCACTTTTGACCAGCAGGATGAGGAATACAAGTTGAGCGTCCTCAGGGATGGCGCTCCCATTCTTTCGCTCGAGGCTTCTTCGGTATGTGTATTTCGAATAGCCCTGGATAGTATTTGACTCTTTCTAGACTGCTGGATGGGCGAAGTACAGCCACGAGCAATTCGGATTGGCTGCGTGGGGTGCATCTGGACCTTATCAGAAGGTGTACGAGAAGTTCGGCATCACTGGTTCCAACATCGCCACCGTTGGCAAGAAGATCGTCGAGTTCTACAAGGGAAAAGGACCTCTTGCGTCACCTCTTCGCAAGGCTATTCATCTATAAATTCTGAAGAGGAACTGCAGATATTTTAGACCGTATCAACATATCCTAAACTATACCAGATAGATCGAACTTGTCTGTATCTGTTGATTCGAGGAAAAAGTCAGGAATGAATTAGCATTTCGCACCCTTCAACGAGCAGGATTGTGGCTCTGGAGTGGAGAAGCAGCTGCCTAACACACGTGAGATGCACAAGCAGGTCTTTGCGAACACATTATTTGCGGTGTTTTTCAATAGTTTATCATAAGTTTGTCTAGGAGTATGGCACGTTTCAAGGCATTCTAATTCCTTTTAACATCAAGGTTGTCCCAATATTGCCTCTCAGTGTCTTCTTTCACGACATTAAGGACATGGGGTTTGAGGTAGCGAATGTCCTGTTCACACAGTTTTATCAAAGCGGATGGAATAGATTGACCCAGCGCACCTCTGAAGGTGGAGTCCACTGCTCTTTAGGAAGGGGCGCATGAAGGACGCTAGCCTGGGAGGCGCGCTTCAGGCGGTAGGCACGGTCGTACTTTTCACGGATTGTCAAACGAGTGAGAGCCTATTGCAGCTATTGATAAATCATTCCCGGCACATCATGGGGGTCTTCGTACCCGTTGAACATCATCACGCTCCTCAACAACTATGTAGAATGGTTATGTGGAGGGAAAACGATATATCCAGTGGACGCACGGAGATCATCGTATTTGAAGCCATACTTCCTGTATCCAGAGGCGCGGGCATACCAGTTGGCTATGGGCTTGATTAATTTACTGAGAGTTTTCGAAGACTTGACATAGGGTGCCAAGGAGACACTGAGGGGACCAAAAAGCATTTTGGAGTGGACAGTGTTTGTTGAACGACTTGGGTTGCTCGTCGCTGGAGCGGATGTTTCCGGAGTTGTGTGTGCGTGTATTTGCAAATGTGGACATTGAGATGATCGACGATTTTGATAATCGAAGCTATATAAATCCCTTCAGTGTTTCCCAAATTTCTCTCCATCCTCAGCCATGTCTAACGTCGAACGTACCTATATCATGATCAAGGTATGACCATCCTGCTCTTTGCCTTCCAGCCATCGCTAAGGACGCCCTTTGCCTCCAGCCCGACGGTGTCCAACGTGGACTCATTGGAAAGATCATCCAGAGGTTCGAGGAGCGTGGCTTCAAGCTCGTTGCCCTCAAGCTCGTTCAGGCTACTGAAGCGCACCTTGAGAATCGTAGGATCTTATCTTATCTATGATTGTTTAGGATGTCGCTCATGGGATCTCTCCTCAGACTACGCTGACCTCAAGGAAAAGCCTTTCTTCCCCGGTTTGGTCAAATACATGGCCTCCGGTCCCGTCATCGCTTCTGTCTGGGAAGGTCTTGATGCCGTCAAGACCGGCCGCGCCATGCTTGGCGCTACCAACCCCCTCCAATCCCCCATCGGTGCGTATTCGCGTCATTATCAGCAAAGCCCATCTGATAGCGTACACAGGCTCCATCCGTGGTGATTTTGCCCTCGCCGTTGGTCGTAACATTATTCACGGCTCCGACTCTGTTGAGAGCGCTGAGAAGGAGATCAAGCTGTAAGTCTCCATAGATCTTGCGATGGTCCTTGTTTCGTATTGATATCTCACACAGGTGGTTCCCTGAGGGTCTCGCTCAGTACAACAGTGCCCTTGAGTCCTGGATCTACGAGTAGAGTTTTCACCATAGAAAATTAATGAATCACGTGTAAATTAGGCATGACCTTCTGTCCGCGAATCGGATGAAATACGACGCTTAAAGCCGCTATCCCACGATTGGTCTATCACTCTCACGTATGAATTTGTATCTCCTCTACTCTCGTTGGACAAGTTGCTATGTTTCGCACGTTGCCTGAGAGCGCAAGTGGCAGCTGCCTATATAATTGCTATCGTGTCTAGTGTATACCTGACTTCTCTAGTCTTTTACCATTTGAGATGTTGTTCCTTCTCTTTGGGATCCTCGCATTTGTGGGGTCTGCTTGGTTCAGGATTATATTACCAGTGCACGCCCTTCAAGGAGATGGAAGATGCGGGTTCTACCTTTGTGTGAATGCCACAGTTCACGATGATGTAGTGACTTGTGAGTGGCTATAACATCTTTGACTTAAATGTTACTAACGTCATAGCAGATGAAATGACCGTTTTGAAAGAACCATTAGGATGGCTGGCTCTGTAATAATGACTTGAGTTTACTTAATCGTTTCGCTTATGATTTTTTCAAGGGGGTTTGGTCGTCGGATGCAGGATACTCACATGGTAATCATGTGGCCCAATGAAGATGGGACGACGACACTGTCCCAAAGAATGGCCTTTGGACACTTCGAGCCCTTACCAGTGGAGTATCCTCCAAGACGTGCAGAAATTGCTGAACCGAGAGTTTCCACAGTCAGTTGATCGATTGATCCAAGTACCCGGTACTAAAGATAATTAATCACAGCTCTGGCATCCTCACGCCGTAAAGACTCTCGCATTCTCCATTCCTGTCAATAAAACGGTTATGTCTTGGAGCGATCCTACTGAACACCTCATCTGGGCCTACGGCAAAGTTCGTCCTGAAAAGCCCTCCTACTCTGAACTCGCCCACCATTATATAGCCGGTTCTCTCAAGTTGAATCTCGGAGGGACAATGCCTGAATTCGTCCCAACAGTCGCACCTGCACCGCATGCAGATCAGAACATGAGTCTTACATCGGAGCACGACAAACACCAGAAAATAATCATCATGCATGGTCTTCTTGGTTCTATTGGCTTCCTGATTCTATTACCTGCCGGAGCACTTTCAGCGCGTTGGGGAAGAACATTCACTTCAAAGTGGTTCAAGGCCCATCAGACGATCAATCTAACGTTGGCGTTCCCTGTGATCACCTTGGGATGGGTCATTGGCCTTATTTCTGTATTCAGTCAGGAGGGAAGACGCTTGTTTGATGACATACATCAGGTAAAGTCTCAACAATTGACTCCTTATGTCTAATCTCACCTTGAACAGATTACAGGTGTTTTACTTGTAACGTTATATTACCTGCAGGT
This sequence comes from Termitomyces sp. T108, assembly GCA_017657275.1. Classification (NCBI taxonomy): domain Eukaryota; kingdom Fungi; phylum Basidiomycota; class Agaricomycetes; order Agaricales; family Lyophyllaceae; genus Termitomyces; species Termitomyces sp. T108. The sequence goes on along the minus strand of JAGGAU010000127.1, from coordinate 16,382 downwards.
TGCCCTGGGGCGCTACATCCACCGCAGAAGGGAGAATGCCACATCTACCACGGGCCTTCATCCACCTTCCAATGTTCTTCACGTCATTCTCGGCCTTTCCACCATCGCAATCGCATTTTACCAGGTGCGTCCTATTCGGTAATGAAACATGTCTTCCCTTTCAAATCTATTTCCGGCTTTTCTAGGTCCTCAGCGGTATGAAAGAGTGGAAGATGTCCACAGGTGATACTCACATCGCACATTGGTGCCATCTGCTATGGAAGATCTGGGTAATAGTAAGTAATGATTGGCTGGGCATTTAAGAAACGATCGGGTTAAGTGCATTTCTTAGACGCTTCCTGTGGCGTACCTTGCTGGCCTTGTATTACTTCGGCGACAGTTCTTCCAAGAACGTCTCGGTATGAACCCGGGCGTCAATACCTACATACCATTATTCCCTGGTGACTCGGACCACCAAACCGTCTTCCAGGTATCAAACGACTCTGATGAAATCCTGAATAAGAGTCTTGGCAATACGCGAATCCCCCAGGATGTGGCCACAAAAGACCTTGAAAGTAGTTTCCCATTGCTGAGGGATCAAAGAACTTGACTGGAAATCATTACTTGGCTCAAGTACTAATTTTTTGTTTAGGATAAGTAGTCGCTGTCATTTCTTCGTAACGATAATCACGCATGGTAAGCCCTGATGCCTGATGTACTACTATACAAATTTTACAAATTTGATGAATTTACCACTCAAATCAACATGGTCGTGCATAAGTTCCAGATGACTTTTCACCAGAACCATCTCCCAGGTTCCCAACATGGTGTTCAGGGTTGCTTCGCTTACGCCTAACTTTGTCAAGCATGTTGAGCGAGTGCAAAGGAGTTCCCGGCTGTGCAAGCGACTCCGTTACCTCCATCTACGCCTCTAGTGTGAGCGGTACTAAAAACTACTGATTTTCCTACTTACCAGGTCAGCGACCAATTGATCGACCAGCTACAGAAATTTTAAGGAGGTTAAACCAGGTGAGAGTAGTAGTGACTCACCACCGCAGTCATACTCTCTCTAACAACCACACGAAGGATTTCGATTTGTTCAAGAGCGGGGGGCAATTCATAGTTAGGCACAATCCTGTAATTGCATCAACATAATGAACAATAAATTAGAACCAGAAACCTCACCATCCTTTCGTTCTGAGAAGCGTTTGAATCCATCGTTGCTGGATATCAGGGTTCCTTTCCTTGAATTCATCTGAGAAACGGAACGACACCACAGGAAGTCCCGGATGATAAAGCTTAGAGGTTTGATTAACAATGAAGTCAGAATAAAACACAAGGATCTCACTTCAGGATCGTCTTCGCTCTCGTTTTCCATAGTCTCCAAAGATCCCCCAATCTTGCGATGGATATCGCTCAAGACGGTATAGTACTTGCTAGCCTCCAAAGCGCGACTCAGAAGGCGAGCGTTCTTGAGATCGTCAAGAGCGACCGCACGGTAACCTTCGAAGCCGAGGTGGATGAGGTTGAAATACTGAGCGATGATCGGCGCTGCTGGGCGGGAAAAGTTGAGCGAGAAGGAATACTCGACCGAACCAAGGTAATGAAGCTCGAAAATGAGGTCCTTGGGCAAGTGAGCTTTATCCCTCCAAATAATCCAGCCCACGCCAACATAAGACAGTCCGAATTTGTGTCCTCTGACAGTGACAAGAACTCAAATTGCAATACTAGACGGAAAGATACAAGAACATACGAAGAATTAATTGAAACCACCCGAGGAAGCTTGAAGTCCCATACATGTTGGGGCTGTGGTCGACGTTAATTGAGCAACGTGGTGTGTACGTTCAACAAACTTACCGTCGCAAAAGGAGCGACGAAACCACCAGATGCGGCATCAACTGCATATCATCAACTTCGAATCATGTAGAAGTCGGTGTGACAAACTAACCATGAATGGGAACGTAGTGGCCCGTTTTGGCTTCATATTCGTCGAGAAGGTCAGATATTTCCTTCACGGGTTCATAATGGCCAGTATAGGTACCTGATGACATCGTAAAAATACTTTAAACGGGGAAGAATGCAAACTCTTACTTCCTAGGATGACGAAGACACCAATCGTGTTTTCATCCACATGCTCCAAAACTTTACTGGGGTCAAGTCTGTATTTGCTTTCAACAGACACGGGGACGAGCCGACACTCGACTTCGAAATATCGAGCAAACTTTTCGAGTGCGACTTGAGCATTCGCACCCATGACAATGTTAGGGCTGTACGAGTGATTTATTACAAACAGCAATTTTTACAGGTATCGGAAGCGATCTTACCCAGGCTCGTGAATGCTCTTACCGGCAGCCTTGCGCTTGGCCTGCCAGATCTTTTTCATGGCAAGACCGCCGAGCTGAATGGCCTCTGAAGATCCAGTCGTCGCCGTTCCAATCGTGTGCTTTGCCGAAGGAGCGTGCCATAGATCAGCCAAGATAGAAACACCTGAAGATGACAGTGAGCTGAAGAGAAGAGGGTTAACACGTTTCTCCTTACAACGGGTATGCAATGCCTCTTGAATGCGGCGTTATCAAAATGGAAGATCACTGTACGATCAAGGTTTACTCACGCGTTGCGGGGTATTCATCCATATCTGACGCGTGTAATCAGATCTAGAATCATATGTTATCACGGTCCCAAGACTGACCAACGAGGTTCTTGGAGACATTCTCTTGGAAGAGTTGGTTGGCCTCGGGGGGCATCCAGGTGGACACGAAGGACGCCAGGTTGAGCACCGGAGCCCCATCTAATGCTCATGAATAACAATGGGAACGAGACGCAATCATACGCACCGAGGCTGAGTTCGTCGTGGATAAGCTGATATGTAGCCTGGGAATTCAACCCCTATGTATACCGTGTCAAGGAAGATCAGATGAGCATCGAACGAGGCGAGCGCACCTTTGAGGGGATCTTGTACTTGGGAATCGTATTGGTGCCATAGCGGGAACCATAAGCGTGTTCGATTTCACTTAGATTAGCCTGTGTCAGACCATGATGATGAGATCTCTTGTCCTAAGATAAATCAGGAACCGATGTGGGATGGATAAGTACTATTGAGACCGACATGGGATTCTCGGATAAGTTTCTCGGGATTTACGTGCTGTAGAATGATGTGGACAGTGTTGATGAGGATCTTAAGACTTGGATTACCTTGGAAAGGGCCATGGTGGTTGGAGATAGTGTGATTGAGAGAATGCGTTCGTACATGCGTCGGCGATCATGATGTCAGGCAAATGTTTTCAAATCCCGCGGCTACGGCAGAATCACTTGCGATCGGCTGGTCCAGAGCACTGACCTGGTGAAAATCCACATAGAAAGACTTGTGGAACCTGAGCATCCAATGTTTGAAACGAACACAGATTGAATTGCGTCAAACGACGATACAATTTTCAAAAGTCCAAGAGTATTTTACGAGTCTGATTTAGCACGGCCTGGCATATGTACCAGAGGACTTATCGCCAGAGCCCTCCTCCAAACCGCCGGCATGGTGCTCAACCTTGCCGCGATTGTGACTAACTTGATCAAGCACGACGAGCGAGTGCACAGAGGTTCCGGACTTTGCAAGCGACTCTGTCACTTCCATCTGTGGGTCCTTGTGTAAGTATTGCTCAACCCTACTGTTAATCTTACTTACAAGATCAGCGACGAGTTGATCGACCAGCTGCAAAGCTTCTTAGAGAGGTTGAACTATGTGAGAGTGGCGACTCACCACTGCAGTCATATTCTCTCTGACAACCACGCGAAGAATCTCAACTTGTTCAAGAGCAGGGGGCAGTTCATAGTTGGGTACAATCCTATGATTGCATCAGCACAATCGACAGCAAATTGGAACCAGAGAACTCACCATCCCTTCGTTCTGAGGAGCGTTTGAATCCAGCGTTGCTGGATCTCAGGGTGCCTTTCCTTGAACTCATCCGAGAAACGGAACGATACCACAGGCAGACCGGGATGATAGAGCTTAGAGGATTGAATAAGAATAAAGTTAGGATACGTCGTGGTTGATATCTCACTTCAGGATCGTCTTCGCTCCCGTTTCCCGTAGTCTCCGAAGATCCCCCAATCTTGCGATGGATATCGCTCAAGACGGTATAGTACTTGCTAGCCTCCAAAGCACGACTCAAAAGGCGAGCGTTCCTAAGGTCATCGAGAGCAACCGCACGATAACCTTCGAAACCGAGGTGGATGAGATTGAAATACTGGACGATGATCGGCGCTGCTGGGCGGGAAAAGTTGAGTGAGAAGGAATACTCGACCGAACCGAGGTAATGAAGCTCAAAAATGAGCTCCTTGGGGAGACGACTTTTGTCCCTCCAGATGACCCAGCCCACGCCGACGTATGCCAGTCCAAACTTGTGGCCCCTTGATGATATGGATTTTAGAAACGTGATATGTCATAAGCAACGGCCAACATACGACGTGTTGATCGAGACAACTCGGGGTAGCTTGAAGTCCCAGATGAGCTTGGGCTACGGAGATAAATTAGCGGGTAACTGCGGTTACAACGCATCGTAGCCTTACCGTTGCAAACGGAGCGATGAATCCGCCGGATGCAGCATCAACTTCAAGGGATGATGTTAGGAACATGGTACAGCGCCGAGAAAAATGTTCTGACCATGAATAGGCACGAAATTACCCGACGTGGCCTCGTATTCATCGAGTAGATCAGAGATCTCCTTGACGGGTTCGTAGTGGCCGGTGTAAGTGCCTGATGGCCATGAGCCAGCATCGAGATAAGTCAAAGCACCAACTCACTTCCAAGGATGATATAGACACCAATGGTGTTTTCGTCGACATACTCCATAACCTTGTTCGCGTCGAGCCTGTAATGGCTCTCAACAGAAACGGGCACCAGCCTACACTCGACATCAAAGTAGCGCGCAAATTTCTCAAGCGCCACCTGTGCATTGGCGCCCATAACGATGTTAGGGCTACAAGGACCCAATCAACAGATGGCTATATCCGGAGCGGTGGAGACACTCACCCCGGTTCATGGATGCTCTTACCGGCAGCCTTGCGCTTAGCCTGCCAAATCTTCTTCATAGCGAGACCACCGAGCTGGATAGCTTCAGACGATCCCGTCGTCGCCGTCCCAATCGCATTCTTCGCCGAGGGGGCGTGCCACAGATCAGCAAGGATAGAAATGCCTATAAATAGCAGTCGATCAACACGTAAGCAAGTAACCGTGACCACGGGTACCCACATCGGGTGTGCAGCGCCTCTGTGTGTATTTTTAGAATCACAAGGATAGGGGGTTCTAAAAATAGGACAACTCACGCGTCGCGGGATACTCATCGGAATCTGATGGGTGGTGGCTGTCAGGACAACGGTGGGTGATATTGGGGAATGCATGGAACTGACCGATCAAGTTCTTGGAAACGTTTTCGCGGAAGAGTTGGTCGGCCTCGGGGGGCATCCAGGTGTGTACGAAGGACGCGAGGTTGAGGGTCGGGGAACCGTCTGGTGGGACTGGTGAGGAGAGAAAGACAAAGAGTCGTGGGGTTGTTACCTAGAGTGAGCTCATCGTGGATGATTTGGTATGTTGCAGATGCGCTGAGACCCTGTTTCACGTCAGAGGGAGTGACAAATGAAAGCGCTCGCTCGCACCTTCGACGCGATCTTGTACTTGGGGACAGGGTTGGTGCCGTAGCGAGAGCCGTAGCTGTGTTGGACTTCGTCCATATTGGCTTTGGTGAGGCCATGGTAGTTGGGTTTTTTGTCCTGGGGAGGGCTAAATTATCTTAGAGGTAGATTAGTGGATGGGTACTGACGCGAGACGTTCTAATGAGGTGCTCGGGATTGACGTGCTGAGAAATATTGGTCGTCGTTGCATATGAGGAGAGCAACGACTGCATACCTTGGAGAGGGCCATGGTGGTTGAGAATAAAAGAGGATGGCGAGGATATAGCGATTTATATGCGCTCTCAAAAACGTGATGTCACTGATAATCAAGGGAAATTACTTTCGGCGTTCTCCATCATTTTCTCCGCTCCACTTGGAATCACCGCGATCGTGGCTTTCCATATGGCCAAAAACTCACCCGCGGCCCCTTGCCCAGGGCACATGCAAAAATGCAATTTGACAGTACGAGATTGAGTTCAAGTAAGCGTGTTTACAATTTAGCGTTTGATACACAAGTACCTGCGAAGAGCTTTCGCAGACCAATCTCGGTGTCTTTATTAATTGTGTGTATAACCACCGACGGCAGCTACAGATTGAGTTCAAGTAAGCGTGTCTACAATTTAGCGCTTGATACACAGGTACCTGCGAAGAGCTTTCGCAGACCAATCCTGGTGTCTTTATCTATCGGCGCGCTCTTTCGCGTCCCACTATCCACGAAGACGTGTGTATACCCACCGACGGCAGCTGGCACGTCCGCGTCTTCTTCGAAGACGCCGACCTCGTAAGTTACCGAGCTCGTGCCCAGCTTGGCGACACGGAGTCCCAAGTTTAGGACCTGTGGGAAGGAGAGAGGCGCGAAGAACTGGAGGTGGTTGAGCGGGGTTTGTGATGTGACCCGCGGGATCGCACCTGGCAGAAAGACGAGACTACGAGCCCGATGGATGGGGATTCGTTCGGCTGCAGCCCGCAGTGCTCGATTAGGTACGTGTTGATGATGGAGTCGAAGAGGTGGTAGTAGACGGAGTTGTTGATGTGCGAGTACTGGTCGTTGTCGCTCCTGCGTGGTTGTTTGTTCAGAGGCATCGCAGCGGGTTATGATAGGCACCCACCATCTCGTTCGGTATTCGAGAAAGTAGACATAGTCAGACTTGCGTCTATTCTTGAGGCTCGCGTCCGTCATTGGGCGTGGACGACGGACCGGGTCTGACCCCAGAATAGGGTCAGGTTCGGATATTGCCGAACCACGCTCCTCGACGCGTAATTGCAACCAGACCGGTCTCATCTCGCTCGACAATGGAGACATCGTTCGCAATTACAGGAAAGGGCTATGTTATCGTTGCTGCAGACACCACCGCCGCACGGTCCATCGTGAAGATGAAGGTCGACGAGGACAAAATCAAGACGCTCAGCCCGCATCTGCTCATGGCGTACTCTGGCGAACCAGGTATCCCCCCCACTGTCTTATCTATTATTCGCACGAAAGACACTCAAGCATGCACAAGGTGACACTGTCCAGTTTGCGGAATACGTCGAGCGCAACATCCGGCTGTACCAGATCCGCAACTTGTACCCCCTGCGCCGTTCGGCGGCCGCGTCGTGGATCCGCAGGTCGCTCGCGGAATCGCTGCGCTCCCGCAAACCATACTCTGTCAACCTCCTTCTGGGCGGCTACGACGATGCGACTGCTGCGCCACAGCTATACTGGATCGACTATCTCGGCACGATGACGGAGGTGCCGTTTGCTGCGCACGGGTACGGGAGCTACTTTGCTCTGAGTCTGCTCGATAGGTGTGTTTGCTGTTCCGGCCTTGGTGCTGCTGATTGATGGCGGGGCCTACTAGGTATCATGATCCGGAAGCGACGCTGGAGGAGGGGCTCGCGACGCTGAAGCGGTGCATAGACGAGGTGGAGAAACGGCTGGTTGTTGCGCCGGGAAAGTACAAGGTCAAGGTGGTGGACAAGGATGGCGCCCGCGAGGTCGAGTTGTGAATACCTTTCCGTCCTTGAGATTATTTATATTTCTTGTTGTTGCCAAACAACGTATTGTGTGTGTGTGAGCACCCTTGGTTCCCACCTTGCTCTCATGGGCGGCCCAAATCTCGAAGTCTTCAAGTTTTCGTTGTATCTATTCGTTCCTATTGCTGCGCTGGTGCACTTTGGTGACCCAGATTGGTACAGGCAGCATGTCGTGCCTGTAAGGTTCTTTGTGCGTGGGTGTTTTTGATTGACTCATTGCTGTGCAGTACCGCGACAAGCTGTTTCCGCCGTCGGAAAGGACTGTGCAGGTATGGGAATCTCTATTGCATCTGTGAGGTGGTCCGACGTTTTCTTGAGAAACTACCAAAAGACCAAAGTGCACTCAGGGACGAGCTGAACAGAATACGAGCAGAGAGGCTGGCCAAGAAAGCGGCGCAAGAGGCCGCGAAAGAAAAGTAAAAGGTGCGTTTTCGCACAAACAGTCTTGGATTGGTGTTGAACTCGTGTACACTATTTCTCTACCCCGAATGTGCTCCCGTCATCCATCAAGACATTCCAGAAGCCGCCTCGGGCCCTGTCCTCTTGTGCAAGACGTTTGTACTCTGCGGCGTCGTCGAGTGTAATCTTGAAGCCTCCACATACGATAAAGACGACGGTGCGATTGTGGCCGTGGGGCTTGGGGGGCACGAGCCTGTCGAAAAAGGCGGGATTGTAGGCAGGGGTTAGGGTTGTGGCGCACGCGAGCTCGACTAGTAGCTTATGGTCGTCTGTTGAGCAGCTGTTAAAATGGCAAAGATGTAGATGGATGGGTGTACCTGCGAACATTGCGAGAGCGTGCATGCTGAATTCGTCTGGGACACTGGCACAGATGACCTTGGATGGTCTGGACAATGCGGCGTTGAGGACCCTTGGGGAGGGCTGTGAGGCGCCGAGGGAGCCAGAGGCTTTCGAGGAGAAGCTGTTAAAGTGAGCGAGAGTGACATTGTGCTCGGGGACATGGACGGCGTCGACGTCGGGGGGCAGGGGGTGGTGCCTGCGGGTGTTGAGGGACATGGAGTGAAAGAAACAGTCAGAGCCGATGGTTTCGAGGGCGACGAGAGGGACTGGCAGAGGTCAGGGTGAGCGGGTGGGTGTGGGAGAGTGCGCACCGTCGTCCCAGCCGACTTGTTTGCAGCCGTGGATGAGACCGCCGAGAAGACCGCCGCCGCCGACGCTGCAAAAGATGGCATCGGGCTTGGAGGGGAGCTGCGCGGAGATTTCGGTGACGATGGAGGCGTGGCCTTCCCAGAGGGTTTCGTGGTCGTATGCTGGGGCGATGACACTGAGAGGGACGTCAAGGGGGCTGGGGGCAGGGAGAGAGGGACTGACGCGTGGGGCTCACTGGCTGCGCGGAGCTCAGCAGCATGGAGGGCCTCTGCGTAGAAGCGGCCGGCGACGACGACGTCAGCATTGCAGCGGCGGAGGATGTCGATGGTGGACGGTGCTGCGCCCTCGGGGAGATAGACTGTGCATGTGACCTGGAGCGACTGTGCAGCGACTGCGAGAGCGAGCGCAGCGTTGCCGCCAGAAGCGATGATGAGATGGACTGCGGGGCCGTGTGTGTCGCGGGCGCGGCGGGCAAAGAGATGGAGGCCGCGTGACTTGAAGGACTGGGCTGGCTGGAGATTCTGCGGCGGGTGAGTGGCAGCGGGCAACTGGGACCAGACCGACCTCGAGCTTGAGATGGACGGCGCAGCCAAGCGACTGCGAGAGCGCGCGCGAGTAGAGCAGAGGCGTCATGTCACGTGAGTGATTGCTGCGGGCTGCGGACTGGTGGAAAAGTCGGCGCTGGCTTGCTTCGTCTCTCATGGCAGACAAGTTTCCGACTGGCGGCGCCGTTGGCGACAAAGTTGCGACTGGCGGCGTCGGCGGCGTTGGCGACAAGGCTGGCGCTGCCCCGCGCCCCCGTCGCGAAGTCAGGCCTACTGATCTCTACGAACGGCTCACTCTCATCCAGCGCCGCAACGCAGGGCATGTCGTTTCTTCTCTGCTATTCTGCCCACTCACGCTCTTCCAGCCCACCCCGCACCCGCGACCATCCTGCCCAGCCCCCGGCCCCGGCCCGGCCCCGCACTCGCCCAGACCACGACGACTTTTCCCGCCGCCTTAACATCTCCTCCCCCGACAACCTCTCCGACTCCAGCTCCCGGCCACCCGACCACGAGCCCCCCTCTCGCCAGCTCTTTGACCCCAGGAAGGACGACCCCGTCCGCTTCGCAGTCTCTGCCCGCAGGTCCTCCACAGACTACGTCTCTGCCTCTTCCACCACCTCCGTCTCGTCCTCTGTCTTTACTCTCTCCTCCACCACTGACGCCTCTTCTGCTTCCTCTGATCTCTTTGATCGTCCTGCTGCCAGGGGCGACGAGTCCGGCACAAACAGGTTTGCTGCCCAGCTCAAGAGGCTCTATCGCGCCATCACTGCTCTCGAAACCAAGATCAATTCAGCAGACCGCGACCCTGACCAGCCCAGACTCATCAAGCACGACACTGCTCCCCCTGCCTCCACCGACGATCTCGACCGCGAAAGATGGAAACTCCAGATCGACAACCACAAACAGCAAGTACCGTCCCTTTCCCTCTCTCATCCTCCGCTCACCCCTTGTCTAGGCTCGCAGAGCTCATCCACACTCTGCTTGAAATCTCTCTCGCTCCCTCCGTCCCCGCGTCCCTCCGCAACATTCCCACAAGATACAACATCGTCGTACGTCTATGGACCTATGCTTTCCACAAGCTCCTCGAGTCTCTCCGCCGCGCCTCCATCACCTCACCCCTTGCTCTCGAACATCTCCAGGACTTTATATACTACGCCTATACCTTTTACACTGGTCTCTTTGAGGAACCCACTCTCTCTGCCTTTCGGAGCGGCTGGATCGAAGCTCTTGGCGACCTCGCCCGCTATCGCATGGCCGTTGCCGCGATGGTCGCTGGCCCCGGATCCCCGGTAACCCCAGGCGGAAAGCTCACCATCAAGGACGTAAACGACGCCAACCACTCCCTCAAGCCACCCAAACCAATATCCAAGGGCTCCACCAGCGGCAAACCCGCCGCCCGCATCGACGATAGTCCTTCTCCCTCTGTAGGTGTCGCCGCCGCCCGCCAGCTCCTCGTCGAGCCAGAGGCAGAGCGCTGGCGCAACATTGCTAGGGGGTGGTATGGCTTTGGCTTGGCCGACCAGCCTGGCACAGGCAAGTTGCACCATCATCTCGGCCTCTTGTGTCGCGATGTCGAAAAGGAGGACCTTAAAGGTGTATATCATTTTGTCAAGAGGTTCGTCACGTGTCTTTGCTTCAATACCTCTCTCATCCATCGTACAGCATGACAACTTTGCATCCCTTTCCCACCTCTCGCGAATCTGTTCTCCCGATATGGAGTGTCGCCAACCAGACTCGCCGGGCACATCCCGACACGCCTGCTCCCGATCTTTTTGTTCTTCTTCATGGGATGCTTTTCACTCATGTGCAACTTGACGATTTTGCTCCCACCCTTGCCCGCTTCATTGAGCGCTTGTCCATGGAGGACCTCGACGAGCGCGAGTGGATCATGATGGCCATCATAAACATTGGTGCAATCTTCGAGTACGGCCGCTCTGGCAGCGTTCTCGGCCGCATGGGCGGCAAGGAATCGACCGCAAAGTCTACTGTCCCCGAGGACGAAAACATGGATGTCGATAGTTCCCCGCGCATCTTGAGCAACCGAGCCGCTGCTTCAGTGGACTCTGTCCCCCCTGCGTTCAAGTACGCCCTGCAGCTGGCGTTTGAGATGCTCTCGCATGTCCTCCAGCTCCAGCTTCGAGTGAAGTCCGACAGTTATGCTCGCCCGGACCCGAACCCCTACCTCCCCGTTATGCTGACTTTTCTCGCGACGGTGCTCAAGAGCCCCCCGGCGCTGGGCGTGCTCGAGCGCGCTGTGCCGTGGGAGGAGCTCGCGGGGTTCTTTGCGAAGATCCCGAGGAGCGTCATGACGAAGCAGGGGTTGCTGAACCGGGGCAAGGAGCCCACTGCGAGGTGGATGATGTTGACGAGCGGGATGGCGCCGCCGTTGCCGGAGGACTGGTGTATCCGGGGGATGGAGTGGGTTGGGAGGAGTGTGTTTGAGCGAGGGTATTGGAAGAGCGGGGAGGAGCGGAGAGCGGAGATTGAGGTTCTGGAGGAGCAGGAGTGGGCGCGGGAGATGACTGATGGGCGGATTGAGGATGATGATGGGGATGATGATGATGATAAGGGTGGGGCGCATAAGGCTGGTGATGTTGTGAATAAGCGCTGGACGAGGATTGTGAGGAGTGCGGTGGGTATTGCGGGGTTGGTGGATGGGTTCACGTGGGTTGAGGGGACGAGGGAGTGGAAGGTTGAAGGGCGGCTTGCGGAGAAGGTGCATCAGTGGCGTGAGGAGGATCGTATTGAGCAGGAGGAGGAAGAGAAAAGGAGGCTGGGGACTCGTTGGAGTGATGATCTTATGGATATCGATGATGAATCTTCGGGCGATGCTCTGTCAGAGGAGGACGATGACGACGAAAACGATACCCCCGAGGTCAAGGAATTAAAGGTTGGTTTTTAATCATGCCTTTTTTATGGATGAAACTAAGAGTCATCGTAGGCGCGCCGAAGATATTTACAGAGTCTGCTCCAGTCCGCTCAGCGCGGAGCCGGCGCTTCGTCACCCCCGCGCCGCCGCCCAAAGTTGTCGTCACGGACACCCGCGGATACCCGTCCTCCGCTGCACATCGTGGCGGGGTACACCGTGCTCGTCGTCGACACCAACATCCTCCTCTCGTCGCTCCCGATGTTCGCTTCCGTCGTGGAAAGCCAGCGGTGGACGGTCATCGTGCCGCTCCCCGTCATCATGGAACTCGACGGCCTCTCCTCCAACGCGTCGGCGCAGCTGGGCGAGGCGGCGCAGCACGCGGTGGCGTATATATCGACGCACATCCGCTCGCACGCCGTTGCGCTCAAGGTGCTCACGTCCAAGGGGAACTACCTGTCCACGCTGGGTGTGCGCACTGAGCAGGTGGATTTCAAGGGGGACTGGGAGCGGAATACGGATGATTTGATTTTGAGAGCTGCGATTTGGCAGGAGGAGCATTGGGTTGATCGGTCGGCGATGTTGAATAAGGGTGCTGCTACGGATCCTGGTGCCGAGGCGGGTGCTGTCAAGGTTGTGTTGCTTACCCTGGATAGGAATCGTGCGTTGGGTTTTTTTCTTACGTGTCTTGTTGTGATGGTTGTTGATGATGGTTTTTGTAGTGCGGTTGAAAGCGCGGTCGCGCCAGCTGCCTGCGGCGAGTGAGAAAGACCTCGCTGGTATACTTGCGAACGCGACGTGATAGGGAGCTCGGGGGATGTGAATTTGTCCGCATCGGCGGATTTTTTTCTCTTTTAGATGTGATTGATCCCCACCCCCCTCGTTGGTTGTGCGAGTCGGATCGAATCGAACAGGACCGGAGAGAGGGGAGCACACAGCGATGTGCTGTCTGCACACGGAAGGATGTGGCTGCGGACGGGGCCCCTCGCGTCCATTGGGCAAGTGGGCGGATAACGGGGGAAGCCCGTCGGGAGGTCGTAGAGGATATGATTTAGTGATGGCGCGCGTACTTAGTTTTTTGTGAATCACAACATCCACAAAGCTATATACATTCCTCCTTCTTTTTGGCATACCCGCTTGTCGATTTTTGTCTTTTTTTTGTATATACCGTAATCTCCTGTCTGTAGATGTGTAGTTTTCATTGTATATCATCCGCTATCTGTTGAACTACGCGTTTGTGACGCGACGCGACAATGTCACGCTTTCTTCTCGACTACGCACCATGGCTATTGACCCGATGTATGTATATTTCCTACGCTCGAGTCAACGCTGATGGGTGAACGAACAGACCCGAGACACCCTCGCTGACACGGTCAACGACGGTCGTTCTCGACCCGGGTGACAACCCCTCCTTCCGGATCACTGCCGCCAACAAGTCGTACAAGCACCAGTATTCGAATATATACTTTGTGCGGCTGCGGCTGCTTCGTCGGTCCGTGGAAGAACGGGCGCATCGACGGTGGGGGAACCATCAGAGTGCGTCTGCTCTTGCTTGCGATTGTGTGTTGTGCACTCTGACTGACTCTTTGGCTTTGGCAGGCAATCCGATACTCGTCCCCCGCGTCCTGGAGGTGGTGAAATCGCGCATGTGTTATATTGTTGGTACGGTGTATATGGATATGCCGTTGAAGCCTAATGTCATTGAGGACCTTGCGCGCGATGTAGGTTCCCCTTCCCCCCACAGAGAGAGATGGCCGTTGCTGAATTTGTTTTTTGCTTTCGCTTTCGCTGCTGTAGCAATCGATACCCCCGCCCCTGCCGAACCGTAAATTTTGTTCTCCAGAGGATAGTGTGATGCTGGAGGACGAGTCGGGGCGCGTACGTCTCGTGGGCGAGTTCGTGAAAGGCGCGCGGCTGGTCACTGGTGTCATCGTCGGAGCGCTGGGCGCGGAAACGGCGAATGGCGATTTTGAGGTTGTGGACCTGTGTTACCCCGGCATGGCGCCTCAAGAGTCGTCGTCGTCGTCGTCGTCGTCCGAGGATACGCGGATGGATGTGGATGGTGTGTGTGTTCCCCTCTCTTTGGTCGCCGCCTCTTTTTCGGATTGTGAATCGGGTGTTTACAGGTGGCGCTGGGGACTCGGACGAGTGGGTTGCTGTTGTTTCGGGCCTGGGTGTCGGTTCGCTTTCGCCTCCGGATGCACAGATTCAGATGCTTGTTGAGTATTTGGCAGGCGAACAAGGTGGTGTTGGAGAGCAGGGTTCGGCAGCGCGGATATCGCGGCTAATTATTGCTGGGAATTCTATGGCTCAGCTACTGCCTACTGCTCAAGGCGACTCGGGGGACATTGAACCGTCCTCGAAAAAATCTGTAAGGAAACTTTCTCGTGTTGGCTTTGCATTGATATGTTGACGTTTTGAACAGAAAAAGTATGGTTACGACGCGGCGGCGTTCTCTCCTCATCCTATCCTTACTCTCTCGGAATATCTGCATGACATCGCCAGTGCACTGCCAGTACATATCCTTCCAGGCGAATCAGATCCGTCTGGGGCAATTCTGCCCCAACGACCATTCCCAAAAGCAATGTTTGGTGCAGTTGCAAAGTTGCCGACTTTTTCTTGCGAGACAAACCCCACGTATTTGCGGTTGGGCTGTCGATCAGAAGACGCCGCAGATCGTCCGCCGATAGAACGTAACATTTTGATCAATTCGGGCCAACCGCTAGATGATATGTTCAAATATCTGCCCTCCCCGCCCAATACACGCCTGTCTGTGCTGGAATCAACGTTGAAGTGGCGACATATGGCACCCACAGCACCGGATACCCTTTGGTGTCATCCATATTTTGGGGTCGATCCTTTTATAATCACGACGACCCCTGATCTGTATATTGTGGGCAACCAGAAACGGTTTGCAACTAAAGTCGTGGTCGATCAGGATAAAAATGGTGAAGGCTCCAATGCACGATGTCGTATCGTGCTGGTTCCAGAGTTTTCGAGGACAGGTGTCCTCGTTTTGATAAATCTGAGATCGCTAGACGTGAAGACTGTGACGTTTGCTGTTCATGGTATGACCGGTGCAGGGAATGGTGAAAATGTGGAACATCGTGCGTCCTTTCTTCTCCATGTAACTTGTGGAGCTGCTCTCATCTTTCGTTAATAGTAGAACCGGTAGTGACACCTACACCACCCCTTGAGCCAGTGTTGTCTGCACCTAAATCAAGTCTCAGCTCAGAATACATGTAACACTGGTTTTGTTACATTAATTGTACATGTGTGATATCTACATACTCTAGACTTATTAAACTTCAGTTGTCATGATCATACGTCCCATTGCATCGCAGATGGAACCCAATATGCTCTTCCGTAGAGCTCGTCTTGATCATCAATCCAACAGAGCCCGTCTCTGTGGACCATGTTCTCCAACGCTGCACTCGCTCGCTCCCGAGTCCAGCCCTTCCTCTGAACGAGGATATCTTCCACGACGCGTCCACCCTCAGCTTGGGCAATCGCGAGAACAACTGACTGATCATCGTCAAGCTCTTTAACCACACTCCGCACCATCTTCTTCCCGCCTATTTCCACAACTTGATAACCTGCTCCCAACGGCTGCAGGGTCTTGATGCTCCGCATAACGTCGTCCTCGGTTATCTCCCCTCCATGCACACCACGCAGCTTGCTGACAAGACGCACCAGCTCCAACATCTCAATTAGGCCTCCGTTGCGCTCTCGTGTGCTGACACAAACATCGACGATCTGCACACCGAGCTCATATTGCCAATCGCCCAAGCCAAGCATCTCGGCCCACCAACCGCCCTTTCTTGGACCAGCGAGGGGGTCCACACCGATAGAAGAGCACATCTGCTGGAAAGCATGGCGGAACGTAGGATCGTTTTTTATTGAATCGCGATGGGTGGAAGCAAAACGGGCAAGTGCGGTGCGGAAATGTGCGAGCTGGGAGTGGAGATGATCGACTTGGGACTGGGAAAGGGCGGTCGAGAGCTGAGCAAAGGAACGTTTGGATTGTTCTTGCCGATCGAAAGCAGCTAGTCCTACACCACCGCGTCGATGCATTCTCGCTGGCTAGCACGACTCATGGTACTTGTGAATCACCGTGATCAAGGGGGGTGGTGTAACGGTAGACTTCCCAATAGGGTAGCGTACGGTCACACTAAGTAGGTCCGCGAAAGAACTGGTTTAAGTCCTCT
>JAGGAU010000126.1:19799-31899 GCA_017657275.1 Termitomyces sp. T108 | reverse complement strand
TTGTTTCTTACTGTAACAAACAACCTCTTCTGCCCTGTTGCTGCTTTGCAGTGCCACCTTATTAGTAACTTACCTCTCGACTGTCCGGTATTCTCCCATTCAATCGACGGTTCTTATATGAGGTTTTTTGAAACACATTTTATGAGTACCTGCACTTCGATTTTCTCTTCTCTCAACTTCAGCTCTATTCATGGCTATAGTTTCCATATTGGTGGCTCTGCCTAATTTCTCCCAAACGGTGTAGCCTCTATAATCGTCATGAACTGGGTGGATGGAGTTCACTCTGTTTTCTACTCTACTGGCGTCGTCTCCATCTCACTTTCCCGCCGCATTATGTGACTTTAGGGAATAAGCAAAGGGAGAATTTTGCAAAGGAAAATAGCATTCCTCCTGACACGTCGATTTTTCTTTATTTCACTCAAGTGTAACGTAGGCAAAATCTAATACATTCTGTCTTTGATTCAGAGCATACCCCTCGGGGGACGGCCGCGCCAGCGAGCTATGCTGCCTTGGGAAAGTCTCGGCCACAAGACTTCTCTTGGCGTACTGAATGTACTGACTAATTTTTCTTTCCATATCTCAAGTTTAAAAAGTTTCAATTTCGCGCACACGCATATCGATGATTCCTCCTGCTAGATAGACATTTAAAGACATCAAACTTAGTGATACATATATAAGTTATTCACGCCAGTCCTTCTAAACTCTTTGATTACTTCAGTGGTTGTTTTCGAGACTTCCGTCGCAGCGAGCATAAACTCATTTATGGCCTCTCGGCCACTTTTGAGGTATAAATCTTCCAAGATCAGACTGCCTCTGACAGACGCCAAAAATACCGTGATATCTGCTTTAACAACACTCGGGTCATTTCAACGAACGCTTGACCGGCAAATGCTTGACGATTGGCAAACGTTAATTACTTTTCACCTATAATTTTCCTGATTGCTGAAGAGTTCTCACTTCATAGAATAGACACTATTATAGATGGTCTTCTCAAGGCCAGCAACGAGGATATGAACATCCTAACCAAGACCCGGCGATACCGTAAGTTGGTTAAGCAAGCCCGAAATGCACACGACGCGTGCCTCCAATTTTTCAGAGTTCAGGTACTTATTGAAGCTAATCATATATACGAAGAAAATCCAACACATTGAACAGGAAGCCTCCTTGAGCGCACAGATCAAAGAGAACGATAAGCCTGCCAACCTGAGAGCAAGGGCTGAAGAGGAGGCCATCGTCTTGATAGAACGCAAGGTTAGGTTACATGGAGCGATGCGGGACTACCGAGAGCTTTTCGGACCATGTATGCAATAATGAGATGTACTTAGTCGATTCTTTATTGAAAGAGGTTCCAGGTCGCAAATTTCCCTCTCGTTGACACTCCAAGTTGATGAGACGGACGATGCAGCAGGACATGCATGATGGAGCGCGCGTATAATTTCACTAAGGAGATTTATGTGTCTGGAATATTGGTTCGCTATAGGGAACGTGTTTAATCTTGATGCGTGTAAGAATGAAGATTTTTCCTGTCCTGTGCGAGAGAAACTAGCCCGAGGAGAGTCAGAACATATTCTGTACCAGTAATGCCAGTGGATCAATATTCAAGTCCGTATGCCGAAAGGAATAAGAAACTTGACAAAGCTTCTATATTGTTTCTCGTGCTGACACATAGACAACTCGACACACAGCGCAGAATGTAGCGAACTTTTGAATACGAACCGGAGTCGAGAGCACAGGCGCGAAAAACTTGTTCTATGTATGTTTATGTAAAGTGAGGTTGTGCCTTCCGAGTACAGCCACCGGACCATCGCTTACGCTAATGCTAGTTAGACTCGACCGTCTTCCTTAATGCCATTCGCAGTATTACGCGCCCGAGCCACAGTGCCACGTCTGTACCATATCCTGCGCGCAACCCGTGTCGTCTGGGGAACATCGAGGACGTGTTCAAGCTCACCCAGCCACAAAGGACACACATGGGAGCTGCTTAACCGCATCCCCACACCTGCATGTCTCGACCCTGCAGCTGCAGCTCCACAAACGAGTACCAGCACCCTTTTTCCGCCCGAGATGGAGGCTCTGTACCGGGGAAATCAGCGGTTCCGCGATGCAGTAGCGACGTCGGCGACGCCGGACGTGCTGAAAGACCTCGCAGCTCAGGGACAGCGTACGTGGTTGAGATATCTATTGAAGATGTTCAGTTGACATGCGGCTGCAGGACCGCCGTTTTTGCTGATGGATTGTTCAGATAGCAGGTGCGTCATAGTACAATTCTCTCTCTTCCTATCTTTTTAACTGAATAGACAGGGTCGGCGAACAAGTCATCTTTTCTGTAGAACCCGGAGTCCTATTTACCACGGGCAACGTTGCGAACCAATTCCATGAGCACGATCTCAACTCGTGTGTCCCTCTTACCTACCTGTCCCTTCTCATATCATGATTACTTGACAAACAGGAAAGCTGTCCTCGCATATGCTGTTGAATCTCTACGCGTCAAACACGTCGTTGTGATGGGGCACTACGGGTGCGGCGGCGTGGCTGCCGCTACTCTTCCACACGACGCTCGTGACCAAGACGATCCCGTACAAGCATGGATTGCACCGATACGACATATCTATGAGACGTCTGACAGGTGTGCCTATGTATCAAGTTAAATGCGTAGGATTAATTTACCCTTGCATTATAGGCCAGAGATCGCTAAACACCGTGCACTGCGAAAGGAGTCAGGGGCGAAGCCAACACCACCACATCTACATGATGGTCCGTGCTACGGACTATTTCTGGCTGACAATCTGTGTTAATTTCGGCCATACTTGTCAGCTGGGTTCCGTGCACTCGTTGAAGAGAATGTCAAGGCGAATGTACGACGCATTGCTCGCTCAATAGTTATATCCAACGTATGTTTTTCGTCGTCATTTGTTATCAAATCTCTTCATTTCACTCCTTTTGTTAGCACTATAAATCTCTGGAAACGGATACAGAGCGCATCGGCGTATTCATTCATGGATGGGTGTACGACATCGAGACAGGAGAAGTTGCGGATCTTGGTGTGACTGTTGGACCGCCGGGGCAGGCATTACCTCATACACCATTCCCTGTACGTACTTGACAAGATACCAAGGTTTTACAAGGTAGCCTGTCCATGGGGAACTCAGGCTTTGAAACCTCTGTGACGTTCCTTGAACGCCATGCAATACATCTCCAATGACTGCAGCTACAAGAATTTGTTATGTCTTGTCTACTAGAATGGATAAAGTCAAGGTTGAGCTATGGAGCTTGAAGCTGATGTTACTGTCCTGCCTGACCACATCATATCGTCTAGTCAAACCTGAAATTTGAAATATGACCCTGGATGATTACATCTTTCAATTCATTGAGTGATGTTTCAAGTACTTCATAATGCGCCAGTCCGTGATTCAACCATTATTATCTATTTACTAGACAACTAGCCTTTGGTTGTACTCTTCAAGGAAATATCGTGGCCATCTTCTCACTCACACTGCATGGGCATAACTTATCCGTTCGCTGAGTTTACGCGGACAGACCGCTTTCGATGCTGCATACGAATTGATTGTGACGAACGTGGAAGATGGTCATCGCCCAGAGGTTCCCCATCTCACGCTTCAACTTGATTCAATTATCTGCCACACTAGTGATGTTCTTAAATGCTTCAAACATACTCGAATCCTTGACTTCGATAGAGAACCCATCGACATACTGAGTGTAAACGCCCATTAAGCATTGACCGCGGTAGTCAGCTATCCACTTTGGTAGACAACTA
Source organism: Termitomyces sp. T108 (assembly GCA_017657275.1). Classification (NCBI taxonomy): domain Eukaryota; kingdom Fungi; phylum Basidiomycota; class Agaricomycetes; order Agaricales; family Lyophyllaceae; genus Termitomyces; species Termitomyces sp. T108. Next base: position 28,124 of record JAGGAU010000126.1, on the reverse strand, counting down.
GGGTCCATCTTGAGAGTAAACGAGCAAATATCGAGTCGCTCATATTGAAATCTGACAAGCTGGCAATCGCAATTCTGGAGCAATTGACATTAGCATGCTTTCGACTGATGCGCTTTCGAGATGAGCCAAGCAGAAGTTAATTCGAGACCCAGCCTGAGTAAGCTAGCCATATTGCATGTAGATGTTTGAGCAGAGTCTTCAATTGAGCAGCCGAGGGTTTGCGGAAGTACTTGTTTGAAATTGTGAATTTCTCCTTCCGATCACCTTTTCACCTTACTATGATGTGCTTTTATTTTCGTGTTCATTAATGGCTTGCCTCTCTCAACGAGGAACGCGGTCCACTTTCGGCACCATGTCTGTGGATTTAGAACGAGGAGCAACATTTGCTGTGAAAGAAAAAATACAAGAATTGTTGAATCATCGGACGGTTTGAAAACATTTCCTAGTTTCTCCTTACACGATGGCTTCGCCAACCACGACTGTATGGTTCCGCCTTGCCTTTATGCTAGTCCGTGCCCGATCATTTTCACAGGAATCACGATATCTCGAGATTGTTGAGTCTATCGCATTGTTAATACATACATCAGTCTCTGGAAATCAGCAAGACCTTCGAAAAATCTGCCTTGAACCCCACGAAAATCTGCCTTGAACCCCACGTACTCCGTTCAGGTCTACCACCTCCCGTATAAGTGTTAATGGTTATCTTCGACTGCCTCAAGGAAGCGACGAAGACCCGGACTATTGGAGACCGACCACCGAAACAGCTTGAAGGAAAACCCTTGCCTACTGGGCAATCCTGGCACAAGTGTGTATGCTTTGGAGAGTAATCGCCCTGTTGACCCCTACACCCTGATCTTCAATATTCCCCCCCTTGAAGCCTGGCTTGAACGGTTGTGTAGATGCCTCTCACCATTGTTTTTGTTGAGTCTGGTTTTGAACCACCAATGGTTCTTGTGCTGATCCCGATTCAATTTCATCATTCTCGTTTGAGCTCTTTCTCTTATTATGGCGCATTCACATCGTTGGAAAGCAGTTGATCTCAGTTTTTCACGACGTATTCTCAAGACGTTGTGAGAGCTGCAGCCAGGCAGCCTTCTGTTGGAAACTGTTGCCTCATCCAGCAGGCATGCAACGCACTTCTCTTACTATCAGCTCCCACCAGTGGTGAACATTTGGAGCGCGCTTCATTCATTCCTTCTTTTTATTGACACGTGGATGCTTGGAAGTTGATTATCTGGAAACAAACTCGCCGAAAACTTCAGTTCTTTCCCAGATCCAGTCAATAGAGAACGGCCTCAGTTTCTCAAACCTGTCAATGTCATGGATAAGGTTTAGTGGGGTGGGTCCTTTGCTGTGCTTGGCCTCGTGTTCTTTCTGTCACCTTTCATATTTATACATGAACTTTCCTGTTGTCACACACTTGTCCTTCCTTCGCACCTCCCAATATGACTGAACCACTGTGTCCACCGCACTCTGAGTGTGTTTGTTATTATCCCACTCTGTTTAGGAGATTGCTCCTTATGATTATGATTTCAGCACCAGGCGTCTCATAGCTCAGTTAGAATTGTTTATTCAAGACAGAGATTTTTCAATTTCCCAGATCAATATACCAGATGTACAGAGGCTGACTGATACTTTTCAAGAAGTACCTCTTTTTTTTCTCTAATGTTTCTGATTGCTTATGTGTCCACCAGCTACTTGATTCACATGAACTGAATCTTCATTTTCGTCTCAACCTCATTATTGCAATACATAGGATTTCACTATCATCCTATCTTCTTCCTGCTTCTTATGAACTGAAGAATGTTGTATTCAATGATAAGAAGCCTATCAAGTTTGGAGCATTTGCGAGAATATACAAAGGCAAGTTTGAGGGTAAAGTTATCTGCATAAAAGAAACTCGCCCAGTGAGTTTCATAAATTCTGTGTTTGATTCTTCAGCCCACTTTTTTTTTCAATTCTATAGATATATAGATATCTGAGGGAGGTGTTAACGACAAAACAATTATCACATCCAAATGTCCAAACAATATATGGTATATTCTGTTTTGATGACAAGTATTTGATAGTTTCACCATGGATGGAGAATGGAAATCTTAATGAATACTTGAAGTGTAACCCTGAGGTTTCTCGATTGTTACTTGTAAGTTCTTGTCACTGCTTGTCATCTTTGCTGTCTTTATATTTATAATACATCATCAGGCAAATGATGTGGCTAGTGGCCTTTTGTATCTGCACCAGAATAACATTGTACATGGGAATTTGAGGGGTGTATGTAATTTGTCATTCAAACATTACTTTATGCTGAGTTCTCCTTTTAGAGAAATATTCTTATCAATGGTACTGGCCAAGCATTATTGGCAGGCTTTGGCTCTGCAACATTAGACCATGAAGCCATTGGATGGGATCAAGATTTTGAGGGGTGTTATCCCTATTTTGAATCAGATAGCTTTAAGTGGAAGGCTCCTGAAGCTTTTCAGCCAGGTGTCAACCAAAGAATGCCAAGTGATATCTATGCTTATGGATGTGTTTGTTATGAGGTATAGTTTCTTCACACTTTTAGATCATTATTGATGTGGAAAAAGATATTTACAGACAATCCACTATATCAATCAAGCTTCAGTGATATTGAACTCAAGTCAAAGATTATTAAAGGTCATCACCCTGCACGTCCAAAAGCTTCTAGTCTGTCTTGGACCCTATGGGGATTGACTGAAAAGATATGGTCATTCATGGAACTTTGTTGGAACCATTCTTATTTATGTCGGCCATCTTCTGCTGAGATTGTCCAGTTCTTAAAACCAATGGTTTTGGATGACACTCAACCACTGAATGTCAATAGGATTTCATTTTCAGAATATTGCCACAAAACAAGTAGGCCTGCCAAACTCATTAATGCTGATGAGCTTGATCACATTCTGGAAATATTAAAGGCTCCTGCCTCTATGACTTCAGAAATTGATAGGTTTTGGTCTCCACAATCTCACTGCAAAACAAGTGGTTCTGTTCAGTCCAATTATGCTGATGAGCTTGAATACATTCTGAACATTCCAAAGGCCCCTGTCCCTATGACTCCAGAGTCTTTCTATGAAATAAGTGATGCTGTCAAACTTGTTGATGCTGAGAAGTTTGACTATGTCTCAAAAATTCCTCTTTTTATGCCTTCTCAGCCTTTGATGGAGTTCAAAATCCAAATCTTCAATACCTCAGGAGTCTTTGTTGCCCAGGGCCAGCTGGTTGATCAGCAATGGACTGAGAGTGGTAATAGTAAGAACTTCTTTGACATGCAGCCTGCAAAAATGCAAACATATTCCACAAAACCACTTCCTGCAGAGGAGGACCCCTGGAAGATTTCTTCATTATACAGCACTCCTGACTATGCCCAGTTACATGCTGAGAAAATCACATCTCATGTCTATAAAACCCTTGTAAATGCAGACTATACAGGCACTTTCTCTCTTCATTCTGGGTTCAACATCAACACAATTGGTCTTCCAGAACCAAAACAAGAGATATACATTGTCCTCAATAAAGAAATCTCAGATAAATTGCATATCTCATTAGTAGAATTAGCATCTCCCTTTGTGGGAGTTGTATTAACTCCAAGTTGTTGGCTACAGAACTCAGAGGGAGGTGTTGAGACTGGTAGTGGTGAAAAGTCTGAAACTGAGCTGGCTAGACTGGGTCATCCTGCTATAGCTGTAAGTGGCCTCCAGGGGAAGGATCAAATAGTTTACAAAAGCAGTGGAAGCCATGATAGTAGTGGAAATGAGAGTGACAGTAGATTTGAAGGTCAAGACAGAAGTGGAGATGAGGGCACAGAAAGTGTAGGTGGAAGTGGAAATGATAATGAAGGTAGTGGCAGTGGCAGTGGTGGAGGTGGTCATGGTGGAAATGGATACAGTGGCAAAGATGCTGGAAATGGGGATGACAATGGAGATGGAAGTGGAAGTGGAGATTCACAAGGTGGAAATGAGGGTGGAGGTGGAGGTGGAGGTGATCCAGAGGGTGGAAGAAGTGATGACAATGCTAATCAAAGCCTTGTTGAAATTCACTCTGTGTTTTCCATCACTAGCAGTGATGGAAATGAATTTTCTACTGTGACTTGTGATCTCAATGTGAGTGACTTAATTTTTCCGTGTACAAGTATGTTGATGGTGGATTTAGGTTAATTGCAATGGAAATCCTCTCAAACATACCAGAAATCTGTTGCTGAAAGTCAATATGACAGAACTTTATCTCACATATATGCCAGAGGATTACACTTCAAATTCTTGCCGGGTGAAGATTGGGGCATTTCCTACTCAAGCTGTTCTGGCTTGGTCACCACAACGTGTGCATAGTCAGGAAATCAGTAGACCGCAACAAGAACAGTCTAAAACTGGAGTCCTGTCTGTCACATTGTCCCCAAATCCCAGCTTACGCATTGGTGGACAATTGTCCTCGAAAACCATTGAAGAGAGAGTAGAACATCCATGGGCAATTAACTCACGTCAATTTGTTCCACGAGACACTGGAAATCAAAGCTCAGCCAGAGGTATTGTGTGGACCTTTCAGTCCAACCTGAAAGGACACCCTCCACCACTGTTTGGAGACAAGCCAAGTCTATCATTTGCGCCTGATTCCACGTCAGGTCCGCAGCTGCCAACGCTCACAGTTGAAGTATCCATCCTGTGGGTAATGAAACAAAACAGCTTTCTAGATCGTTTGTTCAAGCATCACAGCACATTTCTTCCTGCCAACTTTAATTTTTTCCATCACGTCTCAATGCAAGTCGACTTACAGAACTTGAAGGAAAACGAGCTCCAGCACTTCTTTCCATATGTAGCGGACAAAATTCGGAAAGTACCTGAGGCAATTAATTTTGGACAGCAGCGATTCCTTCCGGTTCAAAAGTCACTCTGTTCAAAGTGCGAACTTATACTTCAACAGACACTGGCTAGAACTACAGAAAGTAAGCAGAACCAAGGATTAGAAAAGGAGAAAAACTAACTGTTGGTTATATCCTCAGGAAATCTGGAATCCTTGACTCTCAATGTACCAAAGGAAGTAGCTGGTCTTCCTACACCTGCCCCATCTCCAAGCAATGAAGAAAAGGAGCTTCTTTCAAGAAAGTGACGGATGTCAAGTCTCCTTCTAAGTACAAAGTTACTCTTGAACTCTGGCTATGTATTTACTACAAATGAATGAATGTATTGAATTCTGATAACAATCGCATGCCTCACCTGAGTGCGGGCAAAATACACCCATGACATAATCAAATTGAACATTTTTCCAGAGGAGCTTTGAATATTCTCAGATGATTCTCTGGGTCGAACAACTTGCAATAGAGGACCTTTCAGCATGCTTTGATTTAATAGTTGGATAGAAAGGACAGTCTGGACGTAACAAGAGATCAAGACTGAAATCCGATTGGAAATGCTGAAATTGCTCTGCTCGATCTTCGGAGACCTGTTCACTGACTGCAACGTTTTCTTCAATTGCTGTTGATCCATTCAGTATGAGTAAGAGTAGGAACGGGAGCATCTTTCGCCTCGACGCATCCAGATAATGCGACAGACGCGAAGGACTGAGCAAGGCATACAGTTACCATCCAGGAGGTTAGGAACCACAGTTCTTCCAGTCCAGGAGAGCGAACAACGATTCATGTCGATGAAAGGGGTACCTTCAATACATCAGGGAAAGCAATTCAGAATAAGTCGATTACCATTAAGCTGAAAAAAAAATAATGCGAAAGATCCAATTCCATATCAACGACAATGCAAGATATTGACAAGATTCCCCTTATCCTCATCATCCGACCATAAATCAATCTTCTTCTTCCTCCTCAACATACTGATTCAGCTCTTCATCAGTCATACCAGCCACCTGTACCAAGAGCCGCGCGTCGGCGTCAATGCCACACGCGCCGACCGTCTCTTCAGGATCACAGTAGTACTGTATATCCTCGGAATCATCTTCAAGGACGAGCTGAGAGCTGTGCAGGGAATCACGAACGGGGCCGTCAGCAACACGTATACCACATCGCAGAAATCAATAAAAAGGACATACCGCTCAAACGGCAACTGGAACGTCCTGCACACGCTCTCGAGCACCTTCTTAATCTTGTGCCCGCCGCGCGTGCGGAAATCTGCGCCTTGGCCCCTGCGGGGTCCGTATACCGTCACCATAAAGCGCTCTTCCGGGTCTGTACCTACGCGTCAGCCGCCGCGAGACGAAGGGATCACAGCAATATACTCTGGTCAAAGTTCGCGAGAGACCGCGCAGATGCGCGCGGGAGCTGTGTCGCGTTGACAGTCGATACTGCATGATAATAATTACACGATCAGAAAGAGTAGTTTTGGGGTTTCAAAGGGGGAAAGGGGGGACGTACACCTTGCACGAGCAGCCCGGATCTTCTTCTCTTCTGATGGTTCCTTCTTCACCTCGATATTCGTAGACCTCGGGTTTGATATCGGTGATATCATGGGCCGAGGAAGCGGCTCCTGTTTCCGGCTCGAACCCGAGGAAGGACCGGCGCTCGTGGTGCCAAATCGCCAAAAATTCTCGTCCTCCTCATTGTCGATGCTGTCCTTTTGTCCGGAAGGATGCCCATGGTCCCGCTCGTCGTCCTCTAATAATACGTCTTCCATAGTAGGCTCGGGTTCGTGTCGGCGCATGCGCTGACGAGCTGCTGGGGGTTCAGGTCGGAGCACAGGCTCTGGCTCGGGTTCTCTCTGGATTTGACGAGGACGAGTAGCGGACGCTGGCCGGAATTTGTGTTGTGGTTTTTCCTCGATCTCGAGCTCAGCACCGCGTTCCTCCGGTTTGCGCTGACGAGAGTCAGACGGCGGTTTCGATTTCTGTTTGGACATCACGTCGAGTTGAATTAGGAGGTGAGATTTGGTAGATTTAGACGCCGCCGGTTCAGGGTTGGGGATCAACCCAGATTCGGGATAAGGTGGAGAGGAAGAAAGTTGGGTGTTCGTTATAGATTCGGTTCGTACACTTGGCCTGTAAGGAGCCAAAAGAGCAGAAGTCGTACTTCTACCGACGACTGTTGTTGGCGTATCAGGCTGGCGGCTATCTGACATAGTATCGCCAAAATTTTTTTCCAAAATCGGGCTAGCGTCTACAACGCGGTCGGTCTCACGCGTCCTGCCCATATCTGTTCCAATTACACCCACGAACAAAATAGAGTGTTCTAAATCTCGCGCGTCAAAGTAGGAAGAACATGGACGTACCAGTCTCATCTCCATTCCCACCCCCATTGTCGTGAGGTACACGAGGCCTGACAATGACTTCATCCAAGCATTCAAGAAGCAGCTCGTACGCGCTTTCGTCAATTTCGATCCAATCCCCACGGCAAACGTCGAGAGTCGATGTACCAAATACTAGCGCCGCGTCGTTCTCGAAATGAAAGATTTTACGCGCTGTGGCGACAAGATCCTAAGTGGAATCATTTATACGTCAGCTCAAGTCATGAGGGGGAAGACTCAGTCGCAAGTGGAATCATACGTGATAATGAGAGGGTCGCGGTACAAATCTGCGTGAATGGATTAAGCCATTCACGTCACTGGATGCGAGAAGGAGGACAGGAATGTCGTGCGTTGACTTGGTGGATGTAACACTTGAAGTAATGTGCATTTCCAGCTGCAGGATTGAGCGGCAAGGAGAGGTATCAAGTCAAGGGCAGCATAAGCGCTTGAGTCATGCATTAGGACCGTGCCAGAAAAAGAATGGACACACCCGGAATTGAACCGGGCACCGCCCGCAAGCACCCAATGCTAAGCGGGCGTGATAACCAACTACACCATGTGCCCATGACATATGATCTCCATGGCTAGATCTCGTGACAAACGACAATAGAGATATCTATCTATTGAACGCGAGACAAGATACGATATTGAACATATATATAACAGTAAAATCAAGGAAGTCTGAGAACTGTGTCCATAAACTGATCATAATTGATCTGAATCCACCCATCGCGGTCGGTATCGAGCCTGCCAAATGCTTCGCTGAGTTGCTTCACAACAACACAAGCGCGTATAAAGCGGTCGAACGATATGCCTGGGGCTTGTGTCTGATATCCTCCGGTTGCTGAAGCTTTAACATCTACCCCCGGATGGGGTAGAGGGTGAGCCAAATAGCAGAGCATCAAGAACGTCGCAAACTCACCATACTTCTTTTGAAGAAGATCAAGCAAGGGAGGGCTCAAACGGTACCTCGAACCAAATCAGTAAATGAATGAATGATCGCAGGGGTGGGTTTACCCGAATTGGCCCAAAGCATCGCGCAGCTCGTTGGCGTCGATAGATCCGGAACGATCTCGATCAAAGTGTC
>JAGGAU010000126.1:0-12644 GCA_017657275.1 Termitomyces sp. T108 | reverse complement strand
ACTCGTTCTTTGACTGATGCAGAATACAGTATGTTCGCTATTGATGATAGCCAGAACCAGTTTCTTGCCGACTACTTCGGCGTGGTCATGGGTACTAGGTAAGTTCCTCATGCCCGGCACGGTTCGTTGAATCGCTTAAATCTATCTGGACACCTAGCCATCAAGAGCCTATGATGCGTTCGACACCCAACGAGTTCAGCTACGAAGGCAATGGCACGTGGGACTACAATTCCAATGCGGACAACATCAATGCGTATTGGAAAGCAGGAATTGAACGGGCTAAGCCTTATGAGTCTATCATTAGTATCGGCATGAGAGGTTTCGGCGATAGTTCGTGCATGCTCATCTCATATTCCAAAACCTTAATTGACCTTGCTATTAAGTGCCACTTTCCGAAACTGAAGACATAGGTCTACTGCAAAACGTTGTCAATACTCAACAGGGGATCATTACGAGTGTCATGGACAAGGATAGTGCATTGGTCCCTCAACTTTGGTGTCTTTGTGAGTTCTATGCCATTCGTAATTCGTATCTTGACAAACTGGGTGGTAGATCAAGAGGTCGAAGGATACTATGATGATGGTCTTCAAGTGCCGGATTACGTGACCCTCCTTTGGACAGACGATAAGTAGGCAACACGACCTGCTATTCAATTTTTTTCGATAGTCTTTCAAACTCATAATATTCTTTAGCTGGGGTAATGTCCGCCGGTACCCAACTCAATCAGAACGAAATCGGACTGGCGGGGCTGGTATCTATTATCATGTACGTGGATTCCTGTTTCTCGTAGATCGTACGTAAATCAATCGCGTGTTCAGGTTGACCTTGTAAGTCGCGATCTCGGTCATGCTTTGTTTTAGATCTATAATCAGTACTAGGTTGGGCCACCTAGGGATTACAAGTGGATAACGGTTAGCCGAGAATCCCGGTTTTCATTTCGTGTTCACAATTCGAACCCTTTTTCTAGTCCAGTCAGATCCCCAAAGTATTGCTTTGCCACCTTTAGCATGTCGCCACACGAAGACTAACACAATTGTCAGATCTATGAGCAGATGATTCTTGCTGTCGAACGTGAAGCCACACGTATCTGGATCCTCAACGTTGGTGATATGAAGCCTTACGAGCGGGAAATCGAGTTCTTCATTAACTTAGGTTGGGATGCGACACGTTGGAACCCTGATAATCTCGACTCTTTCATATCCAGCTGGGCTCAACGCGAGTTCCAAGTGTCACCGTCTCTTGCTGCGACGGTGACGGACATTGTTGGGAACCTGACACGGTTCAATTCACGAAGGAAACCTGAGTTGCTCGATTCAACCACTTTCAGTGTCATCTCTTACCGAGAGTGAGTTACAATGTTCCATCTAGTGATTCGTCTAATACCGGATATTGATAGAGCTGAACGTGTTCTTGACGCATGGGCAACATTGAAGAACGCATCTACCAACGTTTACAATAGCCTTTCTGCCGATTTCAAGCCAGCGTTCTTCCAGCTCGTCCACCACCCGGTTATCGCGAGTGCCAACCTGGCGAATATGGTAATATCCACTATCTTCTTGAAAGGTGTTAAAGCTGATTCCATGGTTTGCGTCAAGCTCATTGCCGCTGGTCAGAACAATATAAGGGCTTCTCAAGCTAGGGTGAATTGAAACTCTCTTAGACGTTGAAATTTTCCAGTGACATCAAGTTCACAGCTTAGCGCTAATGGCCTTGCTGACGATGTTGAGACGTTTTTTGAAGAGGACTACAACATTGAGCAACAATACCATACGATACTTGACGGTAAGTTGTGATTCTTTTGCTGAACAACGAAATTACGAGAAGGGCGTTCTAGGCAAATGGGACCAGTGCGTATCCTTTTCATCTTCCTTCGAGGTATTGAGTCAAGCATCATCTGGTAAATTAGTATGATGGATCAAACTCGTAAGCAAGATACCGTTCACCTTCTCAATCAAGACTCCTAATTGATAACTATAGATGTTGGATACTACTACTGGCAGCAGCCCATGGCAAACACGTAGGTGATCTGTTCTTTGTGTTGGATCACCAATCCAATCCCTTGATTTATAGCATGCCCCCCATCACACGTGTTTCGTCCAAAAAACAAGTCCTCGCTGGAGTCATGCGAATAGCGCCTGAAGGCACGCTTGGAGCGTGGTGAGTCACGCCACAATTCATGGTTTCCAGACGCAGAGTAATCGCTGATTCTGTATATGCAGGCCCGGAGACAATCCAAATCAATGTGGCATGGGATATAATTGCCCACCACCGACTGTAACGTTGGACAACTTTGACACTTTCGGCAACCGTTATGTTGACGTTGGCTCTGGTGGTCCAAGCCCGTTCACATTCACTGTAACTAGCAACGCAACATGGGTCAAACTCTCTCAGGCGGAAGGCTCTGTCTCTCAGTCAGCACCAGAGACGCGTGTCTTCGCGAGCGTGAAGGACTGGTCTCAACTACCAGCTGGAACGTCCTCGGCTACTCTGACATTCAAAGCAACAGCTTCGAACCAACAGCCGCTCTCTGTCTCCGTGATCTTCACTGTCACGAAAAATACGTTACCATCAACGTTCAAAGGTATCCATTTTCAGACTATTCTCGAGGCATCCAGCTGACGAATTCGAAAGGGTTCGTTGAAGGAGCAGGTGTCGTATCCATTGAGGCTGCCCATACAACTCGTAATACAAGTGTCTCGGGGGTTTCGTGGAAAGTCCTTCCGCGTTATGGTCGCACTCTATCAGCTATCACCCCATGGCCACATCTTGGAAACAACGAGGCGAATTATACGGCGGGTACAGGCCCCAGTGTGTAAGTCCTCATAGAAATGGAAGCAATCTTTGTATTGAGAAGACCCACAGGGAGTACGACTTCTATACCTTCAATCCCATGAACGGGAGTGGAAATTTGACAATAACAACATATGTCAATCCATCCTTCAACGCCGGCGAAAAAGATCGTCCAATAGGATTTGCTGTACAAGTTGACTCGCAAACTCCACAAGCTCTGTATTTCTTCCCTCCATCTGTACCTGGTGGTTTCCCAGCGGCATGGGGTGGCAATGATGGGTTTGCAGCAAACAATATTATTAGTGCTGTTGCAAAGGTTAATGGAGTTACACCTGGACCACACACGTTAAAGGTATGAATTAAATTATCCAGAGAAGTGTGACTCAATGGGTTTTAGATTTCAATGATTGAGCCTGCGGTTGTGGTTGAAAAGATTGTGATAAGTGAGTGCATTGACTGTACGGTTTGTTGTCGTTAACGTTCATGTCCATCATTTACTTAGACACTGGTACTTTGATGCCAAGTTATCTTGGACCACCTGAAAGTCTTATTGTATGAAGTCAATCTTTCTTGTCTTATTTTCTTTCCACAATTCAGCTATCTCGAATGAGATTCCCTGAAACGAATTTGGTCCGATCAAGCTTTTGAGGAGCAAACTAATGAAGCCCATTTGTGTCTTGAAATGGATATGACTTATGTTCAAATAAGGACAGGATTCATCTCGTTGACTCACAGCTGGCGAACCTTGATGGCCTTGTAATTTCCGTCTTGAAAGATCAATCAGAACCATGGCTGCGGCGTTTTAATCCTCCGCGGCATCAAAAGATCTTGATTTTATTTGTGCCACATGAGGCCGTATTCACTGCCTCCGCCACTAGATGAACTACGGATTCTTACGCTACTCGGGTGCGTTGGTGCTACGCGTAAGAACTGTCACAGTCTGTTCCGTATCTTCCGATAAGTTCGATGGGAAATTACGCTCTGACGGCATTTCTTCATGACAAATTCCAATGGTTAAGTTTTTGGTAAGGCAGTGCTGCTGTGAAGAACGTGCTCTGCAATACAACAGATAACAATAGACCAATCGTCTTGGTTGATGCAGGTTGCCCTGTTGTCGTGATGCATAAAAGAAGCCATAAAGGATGCGTCTCAGCTTACAAAAAAATCAATATACCGGGGCAGTTTCACATATACACCGCTTTAGAGTCTATATAAAAAGACCTTCGATAACGATTCCCGACTTCAATTCCATACATTTAATGACCGCCTAGGTTGACCCTAGCCTCATACATTCCATTCTAATTCAACATCTCATTCTCTACATCTTGCAAACACATCACACGATCTCAACAGACGCTATAACTAGAATGTCGCTCGTCCTTGGAGTTACTTACACTGCTCCTACACGCATGTCGACACCTCCGTCACACAAACGTTCTGCATCAGTTGAATCTACGTCATCCGTCTCCTCTATTCTCTCCTCTTTATCGACCTCTTCGAATGACGGCATGTCCCTTCGCGAACGGCGAGGGGTAACTTTCCAACTGTCGTTCAGCGAGCTACCTGGGAAGGTCCAAGCTCTGGACCTCACGGACCGTTTCGTAACCTGCCTTGACCATGTGTCGCGGCGAAGACGTGCTCTTCCAAAGCCCATTACTATCTTTGACCCCACTTCTGTAATGGGTGAAGTCGGCGCAAAGATCTCAAGTGCCAGAGATTTTGGAATGGGAGAGGACGGTTGGACCGTCGTATTGTAATTTCCGACTAATAGGACTTTCTTTAGAACAAGTCTACAAATATATCAGGACTTAACTTAACTTAGACTATATGGTGCTTGTATATCATATGATTTATCTGTAGCATTATGATACTATCCAACTTACTATGTAACTTGTACGGTTATTTTTGGCCTACTTGGCCAATTCCCCATTTGAATTCAGGCTCATCGTGAAGGACAATGTATAAGTCTATATATATATATTATTGTTTTAGTTTGACAATGACTCGTTCTATACGATACGTATACATACGAGACTAGGTATTACCCGAAACTTAATCATAATTGACTGCCAATTCCCTGACAAGATTGCGAAGTCCTAGATCTTCTTCAATCTTCAAATTAAAGCTGAATGAGCAATGACTCAAAGGTTCGAGAAGTCAGGGAGTGTACCTGTTCCCTCAACTGGACATCCTCCCTTCCAGCGGACGACGCAAACACAGCATCTACTTCTTCGAGGGAAACATTGGCTGTTTCCGGAATGAAGTAAGTTGCCCAGAAATATGCGAGTAAACAAGCGACTGCAAAAACCATGAAGGTGGCACTAAGTAATTTGGTATAAGATCGTCAGTATGTGGAAGGATCGATCCACACTTACGCTGCAGAATAGTCCATGAGAAGTGGTGTAAGCAGTCCGATTAAAACTGATGGTAAACGTTAAAGACATTTCAGGTTGAAAGAGAGGACGACATACAATTATTAAACCAGTTGGAGGCTGTTGAGAGCGCGACGCCTTTGCTCCTCATAGAAAGAGGGAAAACCTCACTAGGAAGAACCCAACCAATAGGTCCAAAAGATATCCCGTAGGCGGCTGTGAAGGTATATATTCCGCTAACCGAGCATTCATTCCAGAAAACATCAGACGTTAGTAACAAGAACGGACCCAACTGCTGCCCACGCCGCTGTTGAATGTGCCGACCAATCGGACTCAAAGACGTTGACCTGATATAACTAAGTTGGGAATATCATGACTAGAGAAATAGAGATACCAGCAATGCGATGGTAACATGGGAGAGAGACATCAAGGCGCTCCCGCTTCGAAGGAGTGGTTTCCTACCTGATACCAGTCGTTAGGATATGCAATCAGTCTAACATCATACCAATTTACCGGCGCGATCGATAAGGAGAATGGCAGGGATGACAGCTATGAACTGGACGATCCCGATACCGCCTGATACTAACAAAGTTACTCTATCGCCGCGAAGCCCGATATTTTGTGCAATAGTGGGGCCGTAATAAAGAAGAGCATTGATGCCACTCCATTCTGAGTCAAAAATTTAGATGACACGAATTTTGGGTCAGTGGTTAGATAAACTTTACGTTGAAATACCATCATCAGCACACCAATCCAAGTTCTATCTCTATACCTCTTCTGTAGAAGTCGTTTCCAACCCTTCAATTCGTATTTCATGCTCCAAGGCTGAAGTCGGTCGTCCTCATCATAATCATCATCAAGGGCACGTTGGATTAAATTACTTTCAACTTTCATCTCGAGAAGTTCGATCTCATATCTGCAATCAGACTGACGAAGAAATTCCAAACAAAAAAGGACGCAAACCTGCAACAACGGGTCATACTGAGCTTCTTCTGGTGATCTTGAGCGAAGTAGTGCTAGACTCGCCATAGCATCCTCGTATCGACCATGAAGAACCAATAATCTCGGTGATGACGGTAAGAGGAAACATCCAAGGCCTAAAATAGCACCTGGTATGAGCTGTATCCCGAGCGGTATTCGCCATGAAGCTGATGACGGGACTGGCGAAAGGGTGAACTGTCTCGGCTTGTCGCATCGCGTAGAAGGGCATGTATTTACGTACTGGAACGAGTTACAAAGCCTGTCCAGAAACCGAACACGACGCCAAGTACGATCGAGAATTGTTCTAACGCCATCAGGGACCCCCGAACCTCAGGTGGACTGATTTCAGCCATGTACAGCGGGGAAAGCATACTGAATTAACCCAATGAGCCGGAGGCAATGCATGTTGAGGGCTAAAGATGTACCTTAGTGCTCCAACGCCCACTCCTCCGATCGAACGTCCGATGAAAAGATGGCTCAGAGACTGCGCACCGCATTGGAACCCGGATCCTATGCAGAACACAACTGGACAGGATGCTCGTTAACATTGATGGGAGTAGAATGAGAAGTCTCATACTGCAGGCCGCAATTATTGAATGTCGACGTGAATATCGGTCTGCAAACGTCCCAGCGCCAAGGGCTCCGAGTAAAGCGCCGAGCTCCAGTGCAGCAGCTATATTGTATGCTATAGGTGTACTGAAGGGCTCATTAGAAAGGGACACCTACTCATACTCCCTTTCTGTAAGGGTGTAATTGGCCATCGTTGTGTAAAGTCAGTCATCACTAGAACGTTAGCAATCTTACCAAGTCAGCTGAGGAGGTGAGAGGGATGCAATGTATTCCTGCACGTACCACACCCTGATCATAACCAAAGGTCAAGCCACCAAGAGACGCGAAAAACGCGCAGAGAAAGGCGTAATAGTTGTGCAAGAGCCCCACGACTCCCCTGGGTCCATACGAGTAGCTGTATGAGTGTCCGTCAGAGTGAAGTTGGAACGTTCCTCGAAGCTTGGGATTTCCCGGTGAGAGGAGTGGTTCTCGTGCAATCTCTTGGAGGGCGGGTTCATCATCCGGTCTGTCTTGCGCTTCAGCAGCGTTTCTGGGAAGGACTATATAACCACCATTGTCCTAATTTCACGAGAATGAATTATTCAATGTAGAAAAAGAATCTAAGGAGACAAACCATAAACATGCAAATTGAAGAAGGAAGTTCGTGAAGATGGTCAGTCAGGTTCCCAACTTCACGAAAGGTGATGGAGCTAAGAGCTAAAAATATGGACACATCCGGAATCGAACCGGAGACCACTCGCAAATAAACATGCAAAGCGAGCGTGATAACCAGCTACACCATGTGCCCTTGTCAAATTAAACCCTTTACAGGAATACAGAGTACTGAACCGGATGGCATATCAAAGATCTCCTTCTATGTTAAAAATGAAACAATAATATACTCTGTAAAGACCTATAGATCATTATAAATGTGAGTTAGGAACTCTATATTTCTCGTTGTCCCAATCAATCTCCTGTTTCAGAGCGGACGTCAAGATCAATTCATGGGTATATATCGGATGGGTTGGGGCAATCGGCCGCCAGATCGCGACATCTTCCGGACACGAGATAATGTACCGATCACTATTGGCATTCATCATTCGTAATGTCGGTATTTGGGTGTTGACCTAACCGGCATACTTGAGTAAATCAGACATACAGCAATAGCGAAGTTAGGTACCTGACCGCCACATGCGGTCACGACATTCTTGAGCAATTTGATTTCGACAGGTACCTTCGGCGTGATATAAAATACCATTTTGGAGAAAAGTGTGCCCCGAAGCTCTTTAGCTCGCAATAGCGCATCTGCGAGGACGAATTCAAACTTTCTTTCATTGGTCTTGTCACGCAGTAAGTAATTCCGCTCATCTTAGGTACACAAACAATCAGCTGAGGAAGCAATTCAATCTAAAACGCTCACCAAGGAGCTTCCTGGCAGCAGCAGAATCGATTGCCCACTTGTCCGTCAAGATGAAAGGACCACTCGCGAGCGCACAAAGGAACTTTTCTGTCCGAACGAGATGGGGTGCAAGTAGATGAGTACACTCCGAGGGCTTGACTGTAATTTTGACCCCAAGTCTAGTCAATACCTGAGTAGAGATTGAAAGAAAGCCCAGCGATAGGAAGTTGAGATACAGACCTTGACAACATCATCGGTTAGGGAAACTTGCGTTGTCATAAGTCGCACCGCACAGGTCTTTGTATCGAGACTGCATATGAAAGACCTAAGTTTAGGAATGCGGTCATGATTCAGATGCTCGAACCTGGTGTCCATATCGTCTGCCTTGGTAGTTTTGGCCTTTGCGATCTTGCCTGGGCCTCCTCCACCCTCATCAGGTTTCTTCTTCCCTTTACCCTTGATAGGTTTAGAAAGTCCGTTTTCCTCTTCATCCTCGCTCACTGATGTCTTGCCTTTATTCACATGAGAGGCAGACAGGCGCTGACGTTTTACATCTCTCGAGTCACCACCTCCTTCCTCTAAGCTCTCAGCCGAATGTCGTTTGTTGCTGCTGTCATGACCACCGGGCATAGAGATAGCTCCCAAACTTCGTCTCTTCCCGACGTTCCGCATCTCTTGTTGAAAGTTCAAAACATCCGGCATTATTTCCTCATGGAGCTTCTGCGACGCTCTCGCTGCCGCTCCACGCTTCATCCGCCCGCTGCTGCTCATAGGTGCCTCGTCATCATCCGTCGCTTGAGACGTTGACCTCGACAGAGCTGATACTAGCACCGGCTTCTTCGGTTTGGTTGCTGAACCTGATGCTGTAACTGTTCGACTTGTTGAAGCTCGTTCACCTGCAACCACTCGAATACTGTCTGAACGAGAAAGACCGGTTGAAATTGCATCCGAAGACTTTTTGGTGCTGAGTGATAGTCCAGGCAGAAGGACTGAGACAGTCCGCTTTGGAGTAGTGGAAGTAACGGGACCAGTAGCAGGTCCAGAATGGTCGTTCATCTTGGTGGTATATTTTCTACCGGAGCGGACTGGCATTTCATCCTCGCTATCGTTCTCGTCCGATGGGATAGCTTTGCTCTTGCCTTTCGACTTTTGAGGTCTCTGAACAGTTCTTTTTGCTGCCTTAGCCGGAGAGATTGGTGGAGGGGTTAAATCCGAGTCTTCGTCTATAAGTGGGGGTGTCGCAACTTTCTTTGATTTCTTGGCCTTTGTGGGGGAAAGTTCGCCATCTCCGTCTGACGTGCGAGTCGAGTTCTTCCTTGACTTTGAAGATGATAGCCCTGGTTTAGTTGTAGACCTTTTGACTGTAGAAGGCTCTTCTTCTGATACGGACAATCTGGGAGCCTTCTTGGATTTGGAGGTCGAAGTTCGAGGTCTAACGATTGTTTTTTTCGACGTAGAGGGTTCGTCTTCATCGTCTGAAGAAGGCGGCGAGATCTTCCTCAATTTAGAAGTCGATACGTGAGGTTTGGAAGCAACGGGTTGTGGGGTTAAAGAAGACTCTTCCTCTGCATGTGTCGGGATTCCAGCAATCTTCTTGGATTTTCCCATTGGCTTGGGCCTTGGAAGCTCTATGTCCACCATCTTTGGCCTAGTCTTTGATTTAGACGTCGGCACTGCCAGGTCTTCATCCTCCGACTCCAAGGATGAATGCCTTTCTTTGCCTTTTGTCTTTCTTGACGTCGACGACAAATCCATCATAGCCTTGTGGCTTTTGGCTTTTGTTGGTGACGCTTCCTTCTCTTCTTCATCAACATTCAACTGCGTCCTCTTCTTCCGGTTCTTTGAATCAATGGTGATAGACTCCTGAGCGTCGGCTTCGTCCACCTCGTCAATAAACACATTTTTGTGTGACTGTTTCCTCGCCACTATCTTCTCCGATTCTTCATCGCTTAACACTCTCTTATTCGGCGACTTCTTCAGGACACCTCTCCTCGGCTTCTGCGGAGCATCTTCCCTATCTTCTGGCTCATCCCCGCCTTCATGCACGGACTTGTTAGGTCGCAAAGGTGTCACCACGACCGCGTCCATTATCCATGACTCACTCCTTTCTCCAACCCGTCTCACAAGTTTTTTTCTTGCCTTCTTTGCACTCGTCTCCATGATTTCGACTTCATCATCACTTCTGGTGTCATTCCCTTTATTGGCACGCGACCGTCTGTTCATACTGGTAGCTCCCAGCCCATCGTTCTTGTGTTCCGCGATGTGCACTTCATGGATCACACTTTGGTCTTCGTACATGGCTTTCGACTTGCCCTTGGATCGTGGTTTGATCCTCGTTTTGGCTGGACTCTCACCCTTGTCATGTATACGTTCTGCAATACTCTTGGTGAGCCTAGGGGTCGATGTGGGCCTCGAAGGCACAGGCGGATCCTGCTCGTCATCCATAGGCTCGTCTGGCTCATCCGCATTGACCTGAAAATTTTGAGGTTCCACTTGCATGTGCACATTTCTGTCTCCACCAGCTCGAATAACCTGTTCAACCTCTTGAGCATCTCTTGCACTGTTAGGTGTACTCAACGGATAGCTGGGTCCATTTGTTTTCTTTTGAGTTATAGCACCGGATATCTCACTTTGGGGCGCAGATACAACGGTCTCTTCCATGTCCTCTTGTTCGAGGAATTCCAGATCTTCTTCCCCGATTTCTTCCACCGCACGTCCAACACCACGATCTCCAAGTTGGCGAGAGAAATCCACACCAGGCGGAAAGACAATATACTTTTCAAGTGCGACAGTCAGGTTTCGCCATTTCACGAAGCAGTCCTCAAGCCAGAGGTGGTTAACAATTGGGATAGACCATGACGCGGCTTTCTCGGTTTTCTGTCCTGATATGCTGCTCAAATCCTGATTAATTGTCACTGGCATATAGATAGGAACATCCTCACTATGCAGCAATAAGAACAGTGTTCTTCCCGGACATGCTGGGAGTGAATACGGCGCCCATGGCTGAGATGAGTTTCTTTATATATTCACGAGATTCACCCGTATAATTTGTCACTGTAATCTCCTAGTACACGGGTTCAAGGTTAGCAATGTGAGAGTCGACGGTAGAGGGGGGTACACACGTGTCCAGAGAAGCCCTCTATAGGTCGTTTAGGTACTGGATACCAGAGGAGCTGGTCCATAGGCGGCGAAAGAGTACCAATGGAATGAACATGAAACACCCACGGTAGAGTTCCAATAGTTTTACTTTGTTTTATAGCCTTGGGGATTCTTAGGAGGTAGAGGAAGCAAGATCATACGAAAGACATACCTGTACGTAAGCCTTTCCGCTACGAAATCTTGTAACAAATACATCGCACTCATCAATTGCTGCTGCTTCTTCGTCTTTTCCCCCTTCATACGATACAATCTTGCCACCTGCTCTTCGGATCTCCGCCTCAACTGCATCCCTCCGGCTCCCAGACAACTCCAAGCTACGGCCTAGTAGAACGCGGCGTCCTTCCCAGACGTTCTTGGACTTCCCTCGCGGACTTTCAGCACTTGATACCGACATACCCTCTTCACCATTTGGCAGCGGCGCACCAGGGAATAATAGATCTGC
The DNA here is from genome assembly GCA_017657275.1 of Termitomyces sp. T108. Lineage (NCBI taxonomy): Eukaryota > Fungi > Basidiomycota > Agaricomycetes > Agaricales > Lyophyllaceae > Termitomyces > Termitomyces sp. T108. The sequence goes on along the minus strand of JAGGAU010000126.1, from coordinate 952 downwards.
TGTGCGGAATAGTGATTTCTTCTCGTTGTCAAGCTTACGTAGTGCAGCGCGCTTTGTCGCGTCGGCTTTCGCGGCTTCTCCACCCTCGATATCAAGGGCACGTAACATAGGGGGATCGGGCCATTCATACGGTGTGGTATCCAAGCCGCTGATACCTAGGCGGACAGCATCGTCAAACCAGTGGGGAAGAAGTATTTTGACGTGCGTATCGTCACGAAAATGCATTGCGGTTGTATACTTCGCTGAGGTACTTTTTGTGACGAAGAGATGAGTGACATCTCTGGTCAAACCCGTCCGCCATTGTCCTCCTAGCGCAGTAATTCCGGCGGAGAGGACTTCAAGATCTGTGGCCTCCAACTGCAAAGCAATGATTGTTTTCTCAAATTGATACTCGAAGAGGATCGTACGAACCTCTGCGGCACATGCAACAACACCAGAAAAGATCATAGCGGGATCAGCAGAGTAGAATGATGCACTATTTCATAGATATTGGAGTATAGTTTGCTTGATGCCTCAGAGCCAAAGGTATAGAAGACTCACTTTTGTAATTTTCCAAGAAGTAGGGATTTCTCAACCCATTTGTCCTGAAAGTCACGCACTTGTTAATGATATTGCTATCAGACGAGCATAGTACAGCGTACTGTGACTACCACAAGCTTTCCCTCTTCTTCACGCGTCGCAATCTCTTGCCACCGTTCGAAACTATTCGAGTTCGTGATAAAATGTGTCAGAGACGAGTCTTCGATTGATTCCACAATCGAAGCGCCATTGCTGTCAAGCACGTGGGAGAGTTCGTTGATGCGGCCTTCTGAAAACGATGTCGAGAGAAAATAGTGTACACTGTCGAAGAGGTGCATAATTTGTGGTCTTGGAGCGTGTGACGAGTCAACAACGCGGCGTTACGCAAATGCACATGACTTGGCCACGTGCCGACGCGTTGAGATCACCCCTC